>APFE030307414.1:288180-307688 GCA_000404065.3 Pinus taeda
TTTCAATTTTATTATTATACCTTTGTTTATTAAATATATAACACCTAATTTTATGGTGATTTGTTTTATGATGATTCAAGTACCAAATAAGGTTTTCTAGGATTTAAATCTACTTAAGGTGTCAAATTGTTTAAGCAACAAATAATAATTGTGATAACGATATCATATTTTGTAAAATTTTAGCTTTTCATTTGAATGGAGGAAGAAAAAGATGTTCGTTGACTTATTTATGACCATTTGTGATTTTTATTATTGTATAATTACAAATCTAAATTTCTATATTCAAGAATCGGTGATCCATAATGAATTAAGCAAAGTCTTTTGGTAGAAATCATATAAGAGAAATTTTTGGCCGATGCGTTTCAAACCAACAAGTATGGTTCATCATTAGGACTAGAGGCAGACCATGGAAAAGGCTTAAATAGAGAGCAATGTAGAGAATGAAACATTGATAAAAAATTATAATTCATATTTAGCATTCCACGTAAAAGTAGAAAATGTTGTTACTATGGTCATTCAAGACTCGTGAATAATGAGGATGGACCCAAATAACTTTTAAATTCTTACAATAACATGAATAGGTTGGTTGAAGCCTACTCACCTCCCTTGGTTTTCTTTCCGTCGAGGTTTTCTCCTTGTGGGTGTGGCTATGATCGGTGGTTTGTGGAGGCCTTGTTGCAAACCAAGGGTATTGGTGTGTTGGGGTTATTTCGTTCATTTTTCTATGCTTCCACTTGTGCTCTAGTCATTTGCATGGGGTTTTCTTTGCTCGTAATTTTTTCATTGCCCGTTCCTTGGCTGTCATGGTCTCTAGCTTCTAGTTGCATCTATGGTCACCAACTTTAGATTTTGTTATCAGTTGTTTTGGCCCTTCTCGCCCTGCTTAATGTTGCTTCCATATGCATTTGTAGTCATGCTCTTTGGGGTTACAATCAGATGTTTTGGGCCTTCCATTCATGCTTTGGATGCCTAGTCTCAGACTTTACCTTCACTCCTTGAATGTCTGCATCACTTGGGGCTTTGTTCTCGGTGGGCCTTGTGCCTTTTTTTCTATTGATATATTGTTGGGTCTTGTTGACCAACATTGTAATGGATACTTTCCCATTTTTGGGCTTCATTTGATGCTCCCTTTGAGGTTATCCATTTGGCCTTGCTTGGTTAATTTTTTATTTTTTTATTTTTTTATTTTTCAGTCTTGCGGAATAGGGTTTGTTGTCCCTTGGGTTTTCTTTTTTGAATGTAAAGCATTGTTCATTTCGTTGCAATTAAGTGGTATGTCGAAGCATCTCCAGGCTTTTCTTGCAGGTCAAAGTATCTTTTGACTTTGTTTTTCTTGCTAGTTAGAGTAACTTCCAGCATAACTTCTTGGTGGTCAAAGTATCTTTGGGCATTGGCATAGTAACGAGTGGTTGCTAATTTTTGGGCTATATATGGTGCTCCCTACAGGGTTCTTTGATGAACTTGTGTGCCCTAATTCTTGTTTTTTCAATGTTTGGTGCTCTAAGGCTTGTTGTCGCTAAGTTTTCCATATGATTCTAAATATCAATATTATGTAATATGTGGAATATAAAGGAACATATAATATATGCATGCTATATGTAAATATCTTTTTATTTAATAGAAAATTGTTGGTTTTTTCTTTTTTGAAAAAATATAAATAAATAAATAAATAATAAAAAAATCTTACAATAACATAATTTCAAACACATAGAATTTGGATGAAAAAAAATAACCAAATGTGCTTTCACATTACCAATTAGTAATGTTTATTGTAAAATTTGTATGAATCCCATCATCCATCTTGTATCTGCATTTTCCCAAGCAAAGGTGTATCAAATGGTTTCACATGCATTGGTATAACAAGTTTAACGATTGGAGAAGAAAAGTAATACAACAAATATCTAATGGATTTGTTACAACAATTATTTTCACAACATGTCGCCAAAGGTGTATGAAATTGTTTCACATGCATTGATATAACAAGTTTAACAATTGGAGAAGAAAAATAATACGACAAAGATCTAATGAATTTGTTACAACAATTATTTTCACAACATGTAGTATGTTTTTTATTTGTAGTGGTTAATAATCTCTTTTAAGCCACTACCAAAGGAAAACCAAAGTGATAACTCACCAAGATTATTATAGTTCATTTTGTCATGTCTGCTCAAATGGCTTGGAAACTGGATCAATCAACATCCTTGACACCTTACAATCATCCCTTTGTAAAGCCTTAAAAATTATCTCTTCAAAAAGTCCAAGAATTTTTTATTTATCAGCTCAAAAACCTATTTTTGGACTTGTCACACCTTGTCTTCTATGAAACTACATTGTTTCATGTTGCATAACTTAGAAACTGTTTTGAACAACGCATGTTACCTTTGATGTAGGTGATGGTTCTAGAATTTCTGGAAAAATAAAAAACAATTTCGAATATTCTCTTTCAAGAAGCTTCTAAGGTGATTTTAACCATTTAATATTGATTGAGATCTCAAATTACTACTCTATAGGTCTTACCTCTTTTCCCTAGAGCTTGTCCTCCTTGACATGTGGATCTAATTCCTATATTGGTAACTCCTAAACTACCCTATTTACCTTATAAATTCACTACCTCCCATAGAGTCTCAATTAGATTTTGGAGACCCTTAGCTATGCCGTGGTGGTATTGATTTTTACCTAAGGATCCATTACCATCCTTGAGTTGTGATTGAAGGCCAGGCTTTGTGGCTAAGGAAGGAAAAGTTTGGTGGGATACATCTACATGGTCAAGAACTACAAAAGGGTTGTATTATTCTCCTACATTTCATTAATACAAAAAGATTTATTTTCCTATACATGTGTCTATCTCATGCATATCTATTTCAATTCCTTCTTGACTCATTTATTAGAGGTATTAGTCTATGCTATGTATATCTTATAGTTATCATCCTTGTTATAATTTTTTTGTAGGTTCTGTTTAAAGTGTTTATAGAGAGCTAAAGTTCATAAGCAGGGAGAAGAGAAGAACTTGTGTTGGACCCAAGGTAAGTCCTTTCTCCATATTCTAAACTCTATAAGGAAAACACAACTATTTTTTGTTGTTGTTGTTTTTAGATTAGACCACTAGATCTAGGGGATTCACTTCTGTCCACAGAAGACAATTTTCCGTAAAACAACTTGGTGACTCCACTAGGGAACAATATGTTCCTAGTGGTTTCCTTAGATTATTCATTTTCATACCTTTCAATCTGAATTAAATTGACTTGTTTGCAGAGTAATTAGTCTTAGGAAAATATTATTACGAGCTTGGTAGGGTTTTTGCTTCTCTCTTTGAACAAAATTAACCCCAACACATTGTATGGTATGAGATAAAGCGACACAACACACCTATCTCTCTCTATAAGTGCTATGCATCATACTGGTCCCTTCATCTAGACTACAATGGTTCCTTTAGGATGCAAAAATTACATTTTTATGCCTTGCTCCGAGTTCTAATTTGATCCAATGGATTTTCCTAAGTCTCTGAACTAGTCATCGTCTCTATAGATCCATTAGCATGCTTACTTTTGGATTTGTTTTCCCTTGATGAGAGTTTGTTTAATTTTTCTTTCATCTTGTCAATTACGTTTTGTGAACATTGGCTTGATTGTTGATTAAGATAAAAACAATTTTCATATTACGGTAGTGATTTGTGTGAGTTCTTTTGGTTAATGCTCTAGCTTCATTTTTATTTTCATTGCATTTGAAAATTAAAAAGGAAAAAAAAAAATAAATTCCTTTTTTGCATTGCATATAGGGTTTCAAATTACGTTGGAATAGTACATTGAAATATATGATTAGGAAGCTCTTGTTTGCTACATATTTGATTGCAGCATCATTATTTGTTTCTTCCTTCTCATAGATAGATCTTCATCGAAATGAAAGATCTATTTTCATCGTGCTAGTTTCATCATAGCAAATTTAGATGAATTCATACCATGAGCCTTGCAATTGAAACCTAATTGAAGATCAACCTTAAAATTTATTCAATCAATCTAAGGAGCATTTGGAACATTAACAACACAAATAAAGGTATAGGCTAGAGACGTGTTTTGGCATCGTTAAACTTAGGATTTGTAATTATTTATCTTTGTTACATTCTGGGGTATCCAGTATTCCATGTACGTAAGTATATAATACTGTTCTCCACATACCCTTGGGTATATCGGGTGGTGCTCCACTTATACGGATTTAAACAGGAACACAACAAATGACAAAGATAACCATAAAAATAGAGATGTAATGGAAATAATAATTCATTTCATTAATGTAAAATACTGAAATATGCTCACAAACAGAATTGGAAATAAACCAGCTAGGGTGATGGTAGCTTATCTCTGAGAAGAGATGTGGCGGCTACATGCCTCTGAACTGTGTTACAATGAGGTTCGAAGGCCCATTTATTGTTGAGAAACAATGGAAAACCCTAAACATCCAAAAACCTAACCCTAGAAGATGAAATGCCAAACTGTGGGCCTTGTTTGGGTAAATTGGTACATCAACTTCCCGGGGTCGTAACTTTGGCATACGATCTTTGTTTGACGTGCAAAATATCTTGTTAGAAAGATCTATTTGAGAACTACAACTTTGGGAAGAGCAACATGGGTCCATGGACCCATGTTGCTCCCAATTTTCCCAGAAAACGTCGTTTAGGGCCTCAAAATGGCTTCGGAAGTTCAAGACCTGAAAAACTGCTAAAAATAATAAATTGTGCTATAATTAAGGAAATTGAAAAGCTAAAAGAAACAATGGTGGGGGTCCAAGTGGACATGGAAGGTGGCCACCAATATCCAGCTAGATCATTCCTCTCCCCTTAGGAAGCAATGGTCCCCATTGCTTTGAGTTCATTCATGAGATGAGGAAACGTCTGCTGAACTTGGTCCCTGGTAAGCCACTTGCCCTGGTGAAGGAGTTGGCCTGCTTTGACAACTCAATGCAGTTGAATATTTTGCTGACGAGTGTGCTTGATCTGTGCATCCATGATCCGATTAGTTATAGCTTTTTCCATGCAATCTGGATTTAACTTTGTGGGTGTGAGCTATTCTGCAATGTTGGATGTGTCTAGTAATGGTGGAAAGTATGGCCGAAGGTGGTCCACATTGAACACTAGGTGTAGGCCAAGGAATGGGGGAACACTGAGCTCAAATGCATTGTCTCCCATAGCCTTGGTAATGGTGTAGGGACCATATCAGAGTGGTCTGAGTTTTCGATAGGTTCTGGTAAGGCGTTTCTTTTACAAATGCAACCAAAATTTGTCACCCACTTGAAACTTGTGTGGTACCTGATGTTGATCATGTCACTACTTGTACTTGGAATTTGATTTCTCTAGAATTTCATGGACCTGCTGACGAATATGTTGAATGTGCTCAATGAAGTTGTTTGCCTTATCTATTTCAGACTGGACATGAGTCGAGTCTGTGTGAGTAGCTACAAAGGGCATGGCCACATCAATGGGACATAGTGGCTGGAATCCCAAGCCCACCTGAATAGGGTTGTGGCCAGTCGAGCTGTGTGTATAATTTTGTAGAATTGTTCTACACATCAGCTAGCTCTGATACCATGTAAAATTTTTCTACAAATCATCTAGCTTTGATACCATGTAGAAATTCACCACCTGTAGATCAAAGTGATATATGCAATGTACTAAAGCATAATACTAGATCTACTTCTACAACCAATTTAGCAGAAGCTTAATCAACCATGAGAAACATCAATAAGAACAAATATAACTGATAAGAAGAAACCAATCACACATAATACAAAAGAATTTACCCGGGGAAGCACCTGCCTAAAACCCCATCTCTGTATTAACATACAAGCAGAAATATAGTCCGGATTACACAAAGCCTTAGCTCAGAAGCTATCCAGTTCTCAGTACAATCCCTCAGCTACTCATAGATAGTCAAAGGCTTCTCACAAAGCTTCTCCTTTGCCCTCCAAGCCTCCTATTCCTTGTGTAGTTTCCTTAAGGTCCAATGTTGTCACCTGTGTGAATTGGCCTCTTCACACACTCACTAACCTCTGATCTAACTGCACAAACCTGAAGGAGATAAATCCTCATCATGGATGAGCTTCCTTTATAGGAAAAATATTCATCCAAATGATAGTACACTATCCTTTCTCTGATCTCAACTAGGTCTCTATATGAATTGACATGCATCAGTTATCCATGAGTGAATACACATTTATTTGAAAATAATAGTTGTCACATGCATGCAAGCATCAACAAACTATATCTCATTAATTTAACAACTTGTTAAATTAATCTAACTGGAGTTGACTAAGTTAAACTAAGTCAACTGATCCTCTCAATATAGAACTCATCCTTAATTCCTCAACCAGTGGAGAAAATCAAGGACACATTCCCCAATTAGTGGAGAAATAATTACATGTTCTCACAAAGACTTCAAGTTTGCTTTTCCATAACTAATTAACTCATGGAGAATTAATTAATTAATATTCCAAACTGCTGGTAAGACCAAAATCGAATTTACTTCCTATAGATAGACCAGGGACTGCTATAAATAGGAAGGGACCCAGAAATGCTATTTTTAGAAGATGTTATTTTTAGTAGTTTCACCTCTCACCCAAGGTGGCCAAAATGCTCATTGGCCAAACTACTATTTTTAGAAGTGTTATTTTTAGCAATTCTATTTTTAACAACTTCTAAGTTTACATTTCTTGTTGCACACTTTTCAACACTGCCTCTCAACAAGAAAGTCTTCCTCTCGAATCTGATCCTGTAACTCTGGAATGTTTTGCATGCAACACAACCACTCGGTTCACTTGCTCCAACAATTCTTGAAACAAAAATCACTCCCAACTAACCACTCTATTGGGCTAGAAACATACTCTGATGTTGAAGCTCTACATGTTGCTAACAAGTTCTCCCTCTCTGACATCTGCGCTATTGCAGCATCTCCATAAATCTCGCACCATTGAGCACCTCTCTATGCCACCTAGCATTGTGCAACACACTTGTGCCTCTTGCATTGATGCAACCTGCATGCTATGCACTATCCTAGGATTCCTTACACTGTAGCTCTCTCTACTGCTCCATCCGCATCTGTCTCTACCCAATCAGTTAGTTCCTGCTACTCCACATCAGGGCTCCCGTAGTAAGGTATCATCCAAGAGGTTGGGTACCTCAAGGATCCTTCCCCTCCTCCTTGGGACAATCACTCTATATCGCCCCACCTCCTACCTGGAGGTATGACTGCATTTAATCCCTCTGCCCACCTAGCTCGAAGTTTCCCCCTAATGGATGTCTCTGCATGAGTAGATGTCTCTACTCAATCTCCTCTTATCTTCTCTAGTTGTGGTTGCTCCACAAGCTACTGAAGCTGCTTCACCAATTGTGGCTCCTCCACAATTGTTTGAGACTTCTTCTAGCGCTGCATGTTGACAGGTAATTTACTCTCCCTCTCAACCACCAAATCTCTAACCTTTGCCTTGCTCCTCAAGGATTTGCATGCATCTTGTACCTCAAGTGCATATAGGTTCTTGGCTATCACACCAATCTATTTCCACTTTCTCGTTGTCACGAAATTTTCTAGAAAAGGAGCTAATTTTAAATCAGCGATATCTCCCTCATTCGAACTCTGATTCAGTCAATTTTATTTTATTTTTTTATTTTGGGTATTTTTCTGCAAGGAATCCAAATATGCTATTTATTTTTGAAAAATTTGTACAGAAATTTTCAGATATGCTCTGCAAACTCTTGGCCCAAAACTCAAAACTTTGAAATCTCCTCTTAGTATATTATTCTCTCCTTGATCACCTGTTCTCTGATACCATATATAATTTTGTAGAATTTTTCTACACATCAGCTAGCTCTGATACCATGTAGAATTTTTCTACAAATCATCTAGCTCTGATACCATGTAGAAATTCACCACTTGTAGATCAAACTGTTATATGCAATGTACTAAAGCATAATACTAGATCTACTTCTACAACCAATTTAGCGGAAGCTTAATCAACCATGAGCAACATCAATAAGAACACATATAACTGATAAGAAGTAATCAATCACACATAACATAGAAGAATTTACCCAGGGAAAGCACCTGCCTAAAACCCCATCTCTGTATTATCATATAAGTGGAAATATAGTCCGGATTACACAAAGCCTTAGCTCATAAGCTATCTAGCTCTCAGTACAATCCCTATACTGCTCATAGACAGTCAAAGGCTTCTCACAAACCTTCTCCTTTTCCCTCCAAGCCTCCTATTTCCTTGTGAAGTTTCCTTAAGGCCCAGTGCTGTCACCTGTGTGAATTGGCCTCTTCACACACTCACTAACCTCTGATCTAACTGCACAAACTTGAAGGAGATAAATCCTCATCAATGGATAGTACACTGTCCCTTCTCTGATCTCAACTGGGTCTCTGTCTAAACTGACATGCATCAGTTATCCATGAGTGAATACACAATTATCTGAAAATAATAGTTGTCACATGCATGCAAGCATCAACAAACTATATCTCATTAATTTAACAACTTGTTAAATTAATCTAACTGGACTTGACTAAGTTAAACTAAGTCAACTGATCCTCTCAATACAAAACTCATCCTTAATTCCTCAACCAGTGGAGAAAATCAAGGACACATCCCCTAATTAGTGGAGAAATAATTGCATGTTCTTACAAAGACTTCAAGTTTGCTTTTCCATAACTAATTAACTCATGGAGAATTAATTAATTAATATTGTAAACGGTTGGTAAGAAAAAATTCAAATTTGCTTCCTATAGATAGACCAGGGATTGCTATAAATAGGAAGGGACCCAAAAATGCTATTTTTAGCAGTTTCACCTCTCACCCAAGGTGGCCAAAATGGACATTGGCCAAACTACTATTTTTAGAAGTGCTATTTTTAGCAATTTCTAAATTTACATTTCTTGTTGCACACTTTTCAACACTGTGGAGAGCCCGGTTGTAGTTGTGTTGAACATAGGGGAAGCTCTCGTCCCATGTGCGTGGAGGCTTTGAGTTATACATGCGCAGAATGTGTACGCTCATCCTGTTGACAATCTCTGTCTGGCCATTAGTTTGAGGATGGAAGGCTGTGGACTTGGTGAGTTTGGTGTCTAGCATCGATAGGAGACTGGACCAAAATTTACTGAGGAACCTTCTGTCCTGATTTGAGATGATAGACTATGGGATACAAAAGTGTACCCACACTCGTTCAAAGAAGAGTTTAGCAGTGGCTTCTGTTGTGATATTCTTCTTGCAGGCCACCATAATGGCCATCTTCGAGAACCTGTCGACGCAAAAACATAGTCATTTCCATGCTTAGTGGAAGGAAGGCCTGACATGTAATACATGGAGATGGATTCCCAAGGTTGACTAGGGGTAGGCAGTGGGGTATAGAGGCCTTGCTTCTTGATGGTCGGTTTGCCAATGGTGTAGGCAGTGCATGATCTGATGTACTTCTCGACATCTTGTCGAAGATTTGGCCAATAGAAATAATTTTGCAGTACTGCCACCGTTTTCTCAACCTTGAAATGCCCAGTAGCTCGACTGTAGTATGATTTCCAAATCATCTTGGCACGCTCACTTGAAGGAACACAAAGGTGACCCAGGTGGCATAATAGGGCATCTTGGAGGTGAAAATATGGAACATGCTGACCCTCCAAGAGTGTCTGGTATGTGTGGCCAAATTCTGGGTCACTTTTGTAGAGAAGTGGCCAATAAGAAGTCTTGTGCCCACAAGAGTTGAACACGGTGGTTAACGCCATGATCTGTTATGAAACCAACTCACAAAAAGATAGAAAAGATAGTTGAATGCCTTAGAATTCAACCTCTTCAAGGGGGCAACCTCCTTTACATTAAACAAATGAACGATTCTTGGATGATTCAAATGACAAAACCTCATTTCTATATATAGGAGTCTAAGGAGTCACAATATAACCCAACCGACCTAACAATAATAATATAAAGCCACAAAAATAACAATAGAGGGATTCTATGGGGCACAATAATAACAATATGGGGACAATAGGGGCACAACAATATTAATAAGGGATACAACTACAATAGTAATGGCGTAATCACTAGTATTATAGGGACCTAACATGATCGGTGGTTGACTGAGGCAATCTGCAACATTATTGGTGCTGACCTTCTTATACTTGATATTCAAATGGAACTGTTACAGGTATGTGGACCACTTCTGATGGCGATCATTCTTCAATTTCCCTTAGGTTTGTATGAACTGCAGGGGTCGGTGGTCTGTGTGGATGACCATTTCCTTCCCCAAAATGTAATGCTTCCATTGCTGGCAAGATTTCATAATGGAATACATCTCTTTATCATAAGTGGGATACTTCTGGACTGTGTCTGAAAGTGTATCACTGTGATATGCGACTAGATGCCCCTATTGAGTGAGGACTGCCCCAATAGCATAGACATAGGCAACTGTCTCGACCTCAAATGGTTGTTGCAAGTCTGGTAATGCGAGCATTGGTGCCGAGCAGAGGCGATATTTCAACTATATGAATGCCTTCTGTTGAGATTCAGAACAAAAGATTTTTGCTTTCGCTCCTCCCTTCGTGACTTGACTCAAGGGCCAAGTGATATGGGAAAATCCCAACACGAACCTGTGGTAGAAGTTGGCAAGACCTAGAAAGCTGTGGAGCTCTGTCAGAGTGGTTCGAGATGGCCAATATTGAATGAATTAGATCTTGGCTAGATCCACATGCACCCCCTTGTTCATCAATAATGTATCCTAGATACTCAACCTGGGTCATTCCAAAAGTGCATTTCTCCAAATTGGCACAACATGTGTTGCCATAGTGTTTGAAGAACCTGTCATATGTGGTGGAGGTGCTCTTCCCAACTCTAGCTGAAGATTAGGATGTCATCTAAGTACCACTACAAATGAGTTGGTGAATGGCCGCAATATGTCATCCATTAGCCTCATGAAGGTTGCAGGATAATTTTTCAATCCGAAAGGCATAGCCAACCATTCGAAAAGGCCCTCCTTGGATTTGAAGGCAGTCTTCCACACATTGGAGGGTTCAATTGGTACCTAGTGATGTCCTGACTTCAAATCGATCTTGTTGAAATATTTTTCCCCCTTTAGTTGGTCCAAGAGGTCATCAATCCATGGGGTTGGGTACCTATTATGCACAGTGATCTTGTTTAGTGCCTGATAGTCAATACAAAGTCTGCAAGTCCCGTTCTTCTTCTGGACCAACACGATCAGGCTCCCACAGGGTGATGAACTCAGACGGATGTGACCTTTATGCAACATCTCCTGAATCTGCCTCTTGATTTCATCATTCTCTAGAGCAGAGCACCGATAGATTGGTCCATTGGGCAGCGATGCACCTGGGATCAGATCAATGGAGTGCTTGACCTAACAGTGTAGAGGAACCCCTACAAGGGAGGTGAAGATGTCCTCGTACTCCTCCATGACCTTTTCCATCTGTAGTTGTCATGTGGAGGGGCCCTATCTGGAGGTCGTGGCCACCGTCTTCTTTCCTTGAGGGTGTATCATCAGAAAAACAAATTTTCCAGTTTTGGAAATGAGCTTACTGCATTGTTTTATAGTAACCAAAGAGATGGCGGTAGGTAGTGCTACCTCTGGTATCCTGTACAACTTCTTTCCCAAAGTAACAATAACAACATGGGGCCTTGATTCATACACAATATGTCACTTCCACAAGTATGGTTGCCCTAATAATACATCACAAACTTTAAGGGGAGAAATGTCACATGATACCTCATCCATGAAGGGCTTGATGTTGTATGGAAGGTGACACTACTGGCTGACACAAAGATCTCATCCTTGGTGAAGCCACCCAATGGTGTACAGTTGCGGATATGTTGTGGTCGGTAAGCCCAGCCACTTCATGACCTTTGTCGAAATAAGGTTGTTTTGGCTCCCAATGTCGATAATGAACTGTAGTAGGGAGCCCTTTACCCACATCTGGGAGTGGAAGAGATGCTCCTCCTCCTTTGGATCTTCGGGTTCCTCCTTCTGGATCTTCAAGGTGGCAATGGTGGCATTGGGCTCCACATCGATAATATGCTTCCCTTTGTCATTCCCCTTGTCAGGTTTTGACTCAGAGTCGAAACATGAATCTGATTTTGAAACCTTTAGCTCAGCCAGCAATGACTGTTTGGTCCAACATTCACTTGTGTTGTGGGTGGAGCTCTTATGGAACTCACACCACTTTCCCGTGTCCTTGTTCAGCTTTGCGGTGCTGCTCTTTGCTTGCAACTTTGGCGGGTTGTCTTGGGCCACCCTGCATTGGCTTTGTCCTTTGTTCTGCAGTTTGGGGGCACCTTTCCCTTGCTTCAGATTCGCAGATCCAAAGTCTCGTTTCTTCTATTTAAACTTTTGCTCGACCTTGATGGCATATCGGTATGCCGTGTCGAGCAAGGAGATATTTAGGAATTTTATTTCTTCCTGGATGTACTTGTGCAGGTAGCCGTGGTATTTGAGTACCAAATGCTACTCTGAATCCTTGATACCCAACTTTGTGCGAAGGGTATGGAAAATATTGGTAAACTCCAACATGTCTTGGTCCCTTACCTACCACAGCGTGGTCCACTTTATGTATTGATCCTCATAGCTTCCGAAAGGGTAGTACTACTCCATGATGGCATCTCGAAATGAATTCCAAGTGGGTGTGGCTGAAAATAGTGAGTCTATACTTTCATCCTTCTGCTCACAGTAGGTTTCCCACTAGTCCTTGACATGGGGGCTACTTTGAGAAGAGTGAAAATAGTCTTTTCCCGACTGGAAAAATCATGAACATAAAATTAATCATCTAGCAAATTTAACCATTTATTGATGACATATGTGTCTATCTAACCCTTGAATATGGGGATTTCAAAATTAACTTGTACCTTAAATGGTGTGGCGTTTCTAGAGTAGCTGTTGGAAGCTGATGTGTCACCCCTGGGTAGTCGCTGAAGAATCTGGGCAAAGCTATCCATCATCACATTCCTTTGTCACTTGAGGGCTTCTTCGAGTAAGATTTTGATAGGATCTCTTGCCCCCTTGTCTTTCTTTTCATCTGCCATTGGAGGTTGTCGAGACTAGTTCAAGTTGTAACTCCTTATATCCTGACCTCATTGGGGACATCCAAAGAAAAACAAAGAAAAAGCATACTGCTCTGATACCATTGATCCAGATTTAAACAAGAATGCAACAAATTATAGATATAACCATAAACACAGAGATGTAGTAGAAATAATACTTCATTTCATTAATGTAAAATATTGAAATATGCTTACAAACATAATTGGAAATAAACCAGGTAAGGCGATGGTAGCTTATCTTTGAGAAGAGATGTGGCGTCTACATGCCTCTAAAATTTGTTACAATGAGACTCAAAGGCCTATTTATTGTTGAGAAACAATGAAAAACCCTAAACATCTAAAAACCTAACCCGAGAAGATGAAACACCAAACTATAGGCCCTGTTTGGGTAAATTGGTACATCAACTTCCTGGGGTCGTAACTTTGGCATACGATCTCCATTTAACGTGCATAATATGTTGTTAGAAAGATCTATTCGAGAACTACAACTTTGGGAAGAGCATCATCGGTCCATGGACCCATGTTGCTCCTAGTTTTCCCAAAAAAAAGTTGTTTAGGGCTTCAAAATGGCTCTGGAAGTTTAAGACCCAAAAAACTACTAAAAATAGTAAACTGTGCTATAGTTAAGGAAACTGAAAAGCTGAAAGAAACAATGGTGGGGGTCCAAGTGGACTTGGAAGGTGGCCACCAATATCCACCTGGATTGTCCACATATGAAAAGTATATCAAAATAATTATTATCATAAAGGACACATTATATAGCACTACCACAAACTGCACTTCTATGTACCTCTAGGTATATTTTCAATGTTCCCTTTAGGTTTTCATCCTTCGATAGGTTAGTCAGTAGGTCACCTTATCTTGTGTGATACACTGAACATAGCATTCGGGGAGATTGCCTACACATATTAGAAATGGTATATTATAGCTCACCGTGACTTGGTAAACCCTTTTTCGTAGTTATCATTTTGTTTTATTTGTGCTGTTAATTTCTAAAATTGATTAATCCATCATGGAAGAACACCCTAAACAACCCTGTCACTGGTGGAGAATGCAAATATTGCCTCCTTTACCTCTAGACACAACACCTGGTCATCGTAAGAATAAGAAAACACAAACTACCGAACTTGGTGCTTCAGAATCTACCACTTATGGAACCACTTTTGAAGTTAATCAACTAGAATCATCACTTCCCTTAAGTACTAAAGCTAAAATAACATCCTTACCAATCAATGAGTCTCAAGTAGTTAAAATTGAAGCCCTTGAAACATTATAACTTGATTTCATTGAACCTAAATTTCTAGATTCACATACTTTATAACTTGAAGTTATACAGCCTGAGGAACCTCGGATAACTAAACTGACTACTTTAGGGACTTCCTCTTTCTTCCTATGCTTTTGTCTCAACTGCAACCTATATATTTCGGTCTTGACAGAGAAAAAATTCCACCTGGTCTTTTGAGTATTGAGGACATTATTGAAGAAGAGTCTCAAACTCAATATCCCATCTATTTAAGAGGGACCCCTCTTTACCAAGGTCATCCTTTTCTTACCCCTCATACTCAAAAGTGACCTCCTTAACCTTAGACTCCTTGTTTTAATTCACCTTTGTGCTTCCCTCAGAAACCTCCTTCGAGATGTTTAACCATGACTGATTCAATGACGTTCTCTCAACCTATGTCTGCTATCATGAGTGAATCGACCAAAGTTGCAATAATTTCTATGTTTGTAACTTCATTAGAAACTCATTTATATGGTGGTCCATCACTGCCACCTAGCTATTAGTGATTGTTTGGAACCTTTTCTAGTGTGTGGTCTAGTCTATGGACTTATCCTTTTTTACCTTCATCTAAAATACCATCTGGTACCTCTTTAACGAGCATCTCACAACCTATTCCACCTATTTCACCCCAACCTCTTTTGGAGCAAAAATATAGTCCATTGCTTAGTGGATTAGGACATTTATGACAACCTACTCCATCCTATATTGGGTACCCTCCTCCTGGGGGGGTAGATGCCTCCATACACTCCTTACCCTCCACCAAGGGGGAAATCTATTGTTGGAATGTTCCCGTCTAATCAAATCCTACAAGTTGGTGCTCCATCCTATTTGAGTCATCCATTTCCAAGAATGGTTACTAATCCTTGGCATCCTATGCTTCCCGTTCAACTTGGTTTGGTATTAACTCAAATTCCAACTTCTCAACCTGTTTCTTCTATGCCTCAGGTTCCTACTTGTTAGTCTGCACCATCCATACCTCAAGTTTTCCAAGTTGCACCTCAAGTGAGTCAACATATTCAGGATGTATCCCAAATACAACCTAGTCAAATGGTACCTAGGACTCCTCAAATCCCATCTACCCAATCTCTTAAGGGTTCATTACAGACTCCACCTCTTGGTCAGTCTATACCTCATATGCAAGTAAACCAACCTATGCATGGCATGACACAGGTGCCAACCATTCAATCCAATATTGGGATGATGCAAAACCCATCTAGGAAATTGTTCCAAGGTACTCCACAAATACCTATTGGCTAATCCAATATCCCACAAATGCCCTATCAAGGTCAATGGATCCAAACTCATTCATTCCAACCTTACTAAGGTTTTCGTGGAACTAGAAAACCTGGTTATAGTTATCCTAGTTATCAAAATTCTCCTCATCTTGGAATGTAAATACCAGTTGCTCAACACATTCCATCATACCCAAGATATCCTCCACCACCGATTAACCTTTATCCACAAGGTCAATATCCACATATGGACTTTAATAGATAGTTTCCATTTGTTGCAACACTTAAGTTACCAGATTTATCCAGGCTAATGACTGATCCCATTTGTCTTTCTCCATGGTGGTCAATCATTCCTACCAAATTGCCGAGTGATATTCCTAAATTAAAGGGAAATCTTGGAGAAGACCAAAATGGACACAAAACACTCATTTTGAGGTCACTTCTGTGTGCATAAGAGAATTTTTCGTAAAGCAAAGACCATTATCTCCAAAAATTGAATAAGAAATGTGACGAAAGAAAACCAAGCTAATGTAAGAGTTTGAGCAACTTGAAAATGAAATTCCCTTAGATAAAACAACTTATATGTAATGTAAAAGTGTATTTTTATTTTAAAAAATGCATGTTAATAAATATTAATAAAACAATTCCATATCACAATGCATTAGATTTTGGAATTATCACTACTAATGATTTTACCAATGTAAAACTTATTTTTATATTGAAAAAATATTACACACTAATTGAAAAAGGGATCCCACCATTGTCATTCCAATTATATTTCCTTGGTCCAATGTATTGGATGAACATTCATATGATGACCTAAAGGAAGAATTGATCTAGATTTTAAGATAACATGTACTTCTACTGGGAAACTTCCATGAGGACATTGTGTTACCATTTCATGTTCACATTGTAATGTTCTTAGAAGACTTTATATCATAATAGTGATAAACTTATCAATAATTATTTTTGTAGTAAGGTATATTTTTTCTAAATGAAAGGAATTCACACCAAATTAGATAGTATAAGGGTAAAATGAATCAAATAGAAAGGTATATATTTCTAATACTACATATGAGAATCACTTTCCGTAAACCATAATGCCCACTTAAATTCGAGTTAGTGTGCTAGTAAAAGTAAAATTTATCAAACACATTAAGGCAGGTTAACAAACATGTTTGGTAGCCTATAGGCCTTATATATTATCACATGCCCACTCACCCAATATCTTAGTTGATTCAAAAAATGCAACAAAAACATGATATCATAATAGAGAGAAGACCAAAAACTTATGCATTGCCTTATTATTCCCTTCCAAAGACTAGAACTATAATGATTAATTTGTTTCTTATCTATTACTACTTTTGGATTTAACTATATATATAGATATATATAGATATCATTTTATTTCAGGTTAACCTAAGTTTTTAGTTTTAATATGATGATGATGTATTAAGTTTTCATACTTGTCACTAATTTGTATTTGTTGGAAAGCTATATTTGTAGTTAACCAAAGTTTGAGAGAAGGATTGATGTCTTATTGATCAACCAATAATATATAGAATATGTAAACAAAGTTATTAACTTAGCGAGAACGGTAACCTCAAAATGAATATTGTAGCCCAAAAAACCCATATTTTTGCGCAAAAAAATATGAAAAAACACCTCAAAAATGAAAAGTGTTGATGTTGCATCAACATTTTTTTTCCTAGGTTAAAATTACATTTTTTTAGCAGTGACATTAGAAACCAAAAATTTTGTGCAATAAACATGAAAAGACACACCGAAACAAATAGTGTTGATGCAACTTGATGTCACATCAACACTCTTTTTTATCTTTCAGGTTAAAATTCCATTTTTTTTTAACAATGACATTAATGTCTAAAATTTTTGTGCAATAAACATGAAAAAACACCCCAAAATAGAAAAGTGTTGATGCTACATCAACATTTTTTTATTTATTAAAATTCCAACATTTTTTTAGCAATGACATTGAAATAAAATATCATTACTCCGAAAAAACTTAAAAATTCCAACAATTTTCAACAATGGCATTAAAGATGAATATCATGACATTGAAAAAACTTCAAATCTTAACAATTTTCAACCATGTCTTCAAAGATAAATTATCATGATTTTGAAAACCTTAAAATTTCAATATTTTGCAGGGATGAAATTAAAACCAAATATCATGACTCTAAAAAAATTTAAATTTTCAACATTTTTTGAGACCAAATATCATGACTAAAATCAACCTTAAAAATGAATACCTAAATGAATGGGTCATTATACCAAATGCTAAAGGTATAGCTCTTTTAAAATCTTAGTCTAAGACAACTTGACACATTGCAAAAAAAACTTAAAAATCAACCATCAAATTGACACACAGTAGAGTCAAGTTACTAGTCGAACATCGACACAACCCCTCCACAAAAAATGGTAAAAATATAAATAAATAAAAATTGAAAAAAAACAATTAAAAAAATTTAAAAATTAAAATGAAACCCAAAAAATAAATAAATAATAATAATATAAAAAAATATAAAAAACATTAATAATAATTACTTGAAAATAAAATTAAAACATTAAAAAGTTTTAAAATGACAAAAAGAATCACTAAATGGTTAAAAAAAAACATAAATAAAAAAAAAAAAATCAAACATAAAAAATTATTAAAAAAAAAAAACAAATCCAAATGGAATAAAAATAAACATAAAAATAAAAATAAACAAGTTTCATATGCAGCCTTGTTGCTTAGTGTCTGCCGCTTATCCAAACACTATTCAATGACAACTATTGAATGTATAAACAAATTCATAAATCTAATAATGTAACACATTTGAATACGATGAAGGGAAGTAACATAAGTAATTAATGGACTAGAACAAAAGTAATTAATGGAATAGATAACCTTGGAGCTTTATAAAGATAGGTGCAGACATAATTTCGGATGAAACATTAGCCTCAACATCATCATTTGTTACAAAAGTTAAGAGTTTATTGAAATGTGTCTGTGCACATTCTATTCCATCTTTGGCTTATGAGACCAAATAAGGAAGAGAAATTACAATGTCTATAATATATATATATATATATAAAACTAATTATTGTAACAAACTATTAGTTTAACTTTAAATTTATACTTATCTTAATTTAGCGGAAAATAAATAATCTATCGTAGACATTCTATTTTTAAAAAATCAAATTGACCTGAAGTATCCCATGTTGTCATAATCATGTGACAAAGAATTCATATGTAATAATTATCTAATATAAAAAATTACAATGCCAAGTATATTAAAATAATAAATAAATTTAGTTACACAAAGGCCTAAGAGTGTGTACAAAATATTGCTGATTTTTTTTTTTTTTAAATTATGATTAAAATTATGAGACAAAAGAGAATTTTTTATTATGATAGTGTTTGGATTAAATTATTTTTATATTGCATCAATATTTAAAATTAATTTGTAAAATATAATATAGGTAAATTATGGAAAATGAATTGAAAACAGTCTAATTCAACTATAAAAAAATAAATAAAATTATGATTAAATTGTGAAGACAAAAGAGAATTTTTTATTTATGGCAGTGTTGGATAAATTTTATTTTTTGTATTGCGTCAAGATTTAAAAGTAATTTGTGAAATATATAATATAGGTAATATTTATTGAAAAAAATGATTGAAACAAGTCCATTCAATAATAAAAATCAGCAAGGGAAAAATATGAAGAAAATCAAGGAAAAATCAATGTAATATGCAACATTGCTGCTTTTGTTTTTTAAATCACCCAGTTTTCATAGTTATTAAGAGCTCTAAATGTAATGACAACTATATTTTTTTTTGGAAAATAAAGTTAGATATGGAAAAATCCATAAATTTAGAAAATAAAAATTGTTAATTAATTTATGAGGACACT
>APFE030307414.1:320271-338062 GCA_000404065.3 Pinus taeda
TATATTCTCCCAATTTGGGTGCGAACTAGCTGGAGATCTACATGGGGATTGTCACCATGATTGATCGATTTAATGTAACGGCCGACGGGTGACCTCTCCCACACCCTCACATGCTTTATCTCCTTAATGAAATGAATGGCCATAGATCTCAACAGATCCACGATGTGTAGTTTTGCGGTCTCTTAAATCTCCAGGTGGTGGGAGTTGGGGATCATATGCAACCATCTGTCTGAAATTCAAACTGGCATTACTGGTATCTTAGGAGGCCTGAGATAATCATTTTCTGCTTGATGACATTGGGAACGCAAGGAGGAAACTTTGTTGTGGTATGCCTTGGCTTGCAGATGGCACAAATGGTCTGGTATGTTCTTATGCTTATCCTCTTCCCTGTGTTGGGGGCTGCAATTACTAATTTGCCTTGCGTTTGTAGTGGAAAAGGAACAATGGTGAATTGGAAAATTTTTGTGATAACATGTACTAGCTTTCTCGGTTATGTTATGTCGATCTCCATTTTTTTTGGCAATTTGTTATCTGGTATGGGCATGTTTCATGGGTTTCGGGTCTTATCTACTATCGTTACTCTGCATGCTGAATGTGAGATCCATAATTCTGAGATTAAATTTCACTGGAAAACCCTGAGGAAAGTAAGGGTTTAGGCATTTGGACTTGGCCAAGTCTGCGGACTTTGGGCTAAGGAGTGCAGGGGGGTCACTATTATCATTCAGAAGGTGCCTCACACTTTGGGATGGTTCTTGATTTTCTTTGATTATTGGCTCAGGCTATGGATTCATGGTGTGGTGCAGTGTAGTCTAGTGCTTCCTATGTCCTTTTTTTCCTCCTATTAGGTCTAAGTTTGATTGTCTATTTCTTTTATGTATTATTGTTAATCCAAGTCTTCCTAAGTCACTTATCCCTCTCGCATCTACACAGTGGATTGGGTCTCGAGTGCAGGTAGGTGAGAGTAAGTCGACGAAGGATGGTTCAACTCTATCAATCATGGTGAAAAATACTCTTGGTGGTGGTGCCTCTGGGCATGGAGGTCATGGTCACAAAAATTAGGGTGGTAAGGGCAATGAAAAATGTTTGACATCTAGCAAGCCTCCACGCCAACATGGAAGGAAAGCGGATGCTCACATTATGAAAAACATTGTTCAGGACTATTATGAGGGGACCCCGACCCAGGTAAAGTGTCTGATCTCGACTTGGGAGGCTGAGTTAAACTTTAAATCCAAGATTGAGCTGCCGACGGAGGGTTGGAGTGATTTTATACTTGACCCTGGTTTCACCTGTGGTCGCCTCACTCTATATAAATAGTCTATTCACCTTTTTTGGCTTATTAAATGCATTGTTGCCAAAGCAATGGTTTCCTCTCTCAATATTGTTGCAAATGCAGATCTTGATCCTGGTTGCAGAGACATTAAAAAATAACTTCAGTTAATTAGATTCCAGCGTCAACACCAGAATGTTTGCCTTGGCTACATTGAGCACCATATTCCTTGTTTGCCTCAATATGAACTTCCAGGCTCAAGTACAAAATATCCTGCTCCAATGGAATTGTTAGATGACTAGCTGATGAAAGGTCCCGTTGGATGTTATTTTGGCTGATGTTTTGATGTATATGTTTGTGGCATTTATGTTTATAGTTTTATGTCTAGTATATGGTTTCCAGACTATAATTCCTACAAGGCTTTGATAGACAGACTCAAACTATTTATGTTTTGGTTGGCATCAAATGTGGTTCAGTGGCCAATACACCTAGTTTCCCACTAGGCAGGTTGAGGCCACTGAATTTTTCCTCTGTTTGTAACCTACCTGATTATTGAAATGAATGAATGGATAGTTATTTCTAAGCTTACAAAAAAAAATTGACTAAACTTTTATTTTAGATAAATATTATATTATATATATATATATAATATATATATATATTATATATAAATATATAAATATAAATATTAATATATAAAATATATAATATATATATAGTTTTTTTTTATGTAACATTTATATTTTTATTAAATGAAAATCCTCACCTTTGACTCAAGCGAGGTTGGCATAAAGATGCCTAGTCCTGGATCGACCATTGGGGGATAAAATAGGAGATTATCTTGATGACTAAGGATGAAATTAAAAACACCATTACTTACAAATTTAAGGCTAAGTTGTGGGATGATAAAGAGTTAGAAGGAAAAAGGAAACTAAGATATTATAAGGAAGTGATCAAACCCACTCTTGCTAACCAAAATTATCTTTCTTTCTTAACTAGTGCTAAGAAGAAAATGAATATTTCAAAGATAATAATTAATTCTCATGATCTTTGGAGTGAAACCACGCATTGATATATTCCCAATACACCTTGGAACAAAGTAATCTACCCCCTCTACGATACTAAGAGATTTGAAGATGAAAAACACTTTCTCTCAGAGTGTCTGGCCATTACTCACATCCGCTCTCCTTTTCAAAACATTTACCACACCACCAACCTTCATGACTTGTTAAGTCAACAAAACTACAGTGATATTGGAATACTTCTCTCGATTCTTTTTTATCATAGAAATAAAATATTAAAGAGCCTCAGTTAACTGCTTCCCTTCTTAAGGTCTGATAGACCATATTGGTCTTTGTGGACATTAACCACCATCACCATCATTTTTTATTACTTTTTTCAATTTTTATTTATTTATTTATTATTATTATTATTATTATTAATATTATTATTATTAGTTAGGTAATTGTTTCTTTTCAATTTGTTACTTTTTTTTTATATAATTTCATCTTTTGATTTTTAATAACAGTTTAATTTGTTTTATATTTTCAATTTTTGAAATGTTCATTTTATTTTATTTTTTATAATAGTTTTTTTCTTTTTCCTTTTCTTTTTCTTTTTATAGTTCCATTTTTTTTGGTGAAGCAAAGGTTTTCTATTAAGTCAAAAGGTTACATATCTCCATAATGTTTCCCAAAAATCTATGGGCCTCATTCTTACTAGATTTATTGGGCAATAGATGCAAACCAAGATATAAATAAAATTTCTAGAACGACAAAAAGGTAAAAAAATGCCAACAAAACCCATAAGGCCAAAAGCCAACCAATTATCAATAGAAATCTTCAGAATTCACCATAAAAAGATTATATGAACCCAAACTAGGAGATGGAAGAGGCTTGAAGTCATACTGAACATGCCCCTCCATGTGAGCTAATCTAATGTCCATACAGTCTAGCTTCTCCTAGATTTGTCACTGCTCTCTCCACAGATTAACCAATATATCATGCATCTCCCACATATTTCTTTATATGTGGCTCATGAAATCCATAATGTCACTTTGATCATCTTGTTAGGTCTGGTTGATTTGTTGCAGGGAAACATTTAACTATCACATCAAACTAACATTGTCCTCTACCAGGGGGCCTCTCATCATCATAGGCATAAATTGTGAAGGTGGTGGGTCCATTGTTTCTCCTTGACCCTGGTCCATTTGTTGTTGTCGCACTAGATGCTCCCTCCCCTCCATTCCTCATTGCGCCCAACCTTGGTGAAGAGGCATATTCAATTGGAGATTTTTTGAATGAAAATGCATGCCCAGACTCCACTTAACTACATGCCCAATAAAGAAAACAACTCTCTTGCACCATTGAATTCACCTAAAAAGCTGAGGATGCCCCTTCTTCTCTTGGGGCCTCATTCTTCCCTGACCCCCAATGCAAACACCTCCTAAAAAGGGAACCTCCATAAAGCACCACTCAAATTGTATAGTCTTGAAAAATAATAGTTGCCCCATCTCTATCCAGATTGACCCCTGTGAAAATCACACCCATCGATAGACACCATACCCATACACACACAGGGACTAGATTACTTGCAACACTCAACCACCCATGGGTGTGTTTCACCACCTGCCAAACACAGATAGACTATCCACCCCCCAACTGCAAATATAAAAGGCTGGTTAAAATGACTCTTGCCAAATGACCACTCTACCCAAAAAAATACAGTGAAACTAGATGCGATAAACACAAAATTAACTATCACAACGTGTAAGACCATGCTTAAAATTGTATACCTTGTATGGATTACCCATCGTATCTCTATGGGTTGTCTCAGAGAGTTATCATCTAGATTATAGTCTAACTGCTCCACAAATAGTCCCACAATGCACCGCTTGATGCCTAACTACTAGTTTCTCGCACTTTGGATCTCCTTCTTGCTAGAGAGAAGAAGCCAAATTCCTCTAAGAATTCCCCCTACCATCACAGTATTGGTACAAAGCGATTTCCCCTCATATTTCTCTGTTATTTTGGGAACCCAAGCATATAAACAATAATCCTCCCTTCCTCCCATTTTTCACTGAAAGAACTGCCATTATCGGAAAAACCAACCACACTTCTGGTACAAAACTCCAAGGATCGAAATGGCCAGCATTAATGCTCTTAATTGCCACCCTGTTGTGGCGTGTGGCTTTGTACGACTGTGCATGCAAACCATCTTCCACAAATTAAACTAGTTGATATTGCAAGGATTCACGAGTAGCGAACCCCAACCTCAAACTGCTTAATCTAACGATCTGACACGCCCATTAGGAATTTCTTGTTTCAATTTCATTTTTTAATATTTTTATTTTAACTTGTTTATAATGTTGATATTTTAATTAATTAATAAATTATTATTATTATTATTATTATTATATTGCAATTTTTGCTTTTACATTTTAATTTATTTATTTTTTCGATTTAATTTTTGTTTTATTCTTTTTTTTTAATAATTTTATTTAAAATTTTTTTTTTTTATTTTGATACACACACCTCTCTCTAAATGTGTGCATTAAAGTTGTTTTCATTTTTTTAAAACATTTTATTTTAATTTTTTTCTTAAAATTTTATATGAATTATAATTTTTTGGAAAAACATTCAAATATTTATCATTTTTAACATAAATTCATAAAAATTTCATAAAAGTTGCTAATTTCATGTTTTTGTTCAATTTTTCCATAAAAATCCTTTATTTGACATGTCATTTTTAACGAAAAGGTCATAAAATGTGTTCTTTTTTTTGTCAAGAGTGTAAATATTTTTTTTTAGTGGAAATTATTTTATGTGTATTGAAGTATTAATTAACGATAAATAGATGTATAAAAATCCTAACTTCAAATTATTGATTTTATTATTTTTTAAGACTTTGCAAAAAAATGAATATTTCATTACAAAAATACATTGCAAAGAAAAATTAAAAAGCCAAACTTGAAAACCCTTAAAAAAGAAACATCTTAGGATGAAAAAAAAGGAGAGAAGAAGATGACAACTTGAAAAATGGTTAAATAACCAACATTTAAGAAAGATGTACATACTTAAGGCATAACAAAATTTAAAGTGTCAAAATTATGCCCCCGCCAAAAAATAAAGGTTTATGTTGCATCAATGCTTTTCAAAAGCAACATGAAAATCACCAACACTTTAAAATAATCATCCATAAATAATACATAAGAAGATATAAAGTGTTAAAAATAAGCCCAAAAAAAGGGTCAATGTTGCATCAACACTTTTCAAATTGACATGAAAATCATGGTTTTTTGTGACCTCTAGAAAAATGAGAACTCATAACAACTCTCCTTCAGTTGGTAACTTAGTTTGCAATCATAATATTCCATTGATAAGTAAAAAAAGATTTAATAAATTTGTATTCCCTATAATGGTGATTACTTCCTTAGTGCATTAATACTTCATCTTGAGTGTATTAACTCTTTCTTTGCTAGTGTCACCCTTGAACCAAATTTCAATATATTGACAAAGAAAATTTAACACTTATGCATGCCAACTACTAAATCAACCCAATGTTGATCTATCACATTCTACCTTTTGCTATCCAAAACCTTATCCTTCTTACCTCTACATCATTACCTCATCGACACTTCACAACGTCATTGTCATCCCACAATTATCCTTACACAATGATAAATTTATCTTAAAAATTATGTGAATCCTAGAGATATGTGCATGAAACACAACTTTGATTTTTTGTTGTGGATGAACACAATTTGGTTGATTTTACAATAGTGCAAGTTTTGTATATTTTCATCTTTGGAAGAAAACCTTATGTACCATTTATGATTGGTGACTTCATTCATATTTACTATTTCATCCACTTTATGACTTTGTATGAATAGGGAAGGAGATGAGGGTTATCGACAAAATAAAAAATAGTTGACTTGTGATTGTGTGTACCTTCAAATGTGAATTTGGACAAAATTGGAGGTGGAGGCTTAGTTAGCATTGTGGGGTGATATAAGGGCACTATAGCACTCGAATTAAACTTCCTAAACCCCTATTTCTTGATCATCTCCTACCAATTTTATCCTAACCACTATTTATTTTCTTTAGACCATCAATTATGTTCTAGAATAGATCCATGAAATAAAAATGAGAATAGCTATGCTATAAAAGTACTTTATTTCCTCTGTTCTTATAACTGCAACTCATGTATGTAATTTAGAAGAGCTAATTAACAATACCATCACATTTTCCAATCAAATTTTGAAACCCAAGTGAGAAAATGCAATCATCCTGCATATATAGTCCAAATAGAAAGTGCAAATTGAGATCAATTTAGATCCTTGATTTGGCCCAACAACCCTCCATTCACGTAGTTATAAGTAAGGTCCTCAATAAGGTCTTGAGAAGTTTACAAACTCCACACACACTTTTCACTCAAGCTTTCATGAATTTCTTATAACCATTGGTTGACATTAACAAAGAGGATTATG
The DNA here is from genome assembly GCA_000404065.3 of Pinus taeda. Lineage (NCBI taxonomy): Eukaryota > Viridiplantae > Streptophyta > Pinopsida > Pinales > Pinaceae > Pinus > Pinus taeda. The sequence goes on from APFE030307414.1 coordinate 327,027, forward strand.
ACCAAACTTAAGGATTGGTTGGGAATATAACCTATAACAAGAGGAGCATAATGAATCTATACTTCAAGTACGAGGGTAACAATTAGAAGATTTCACGTACATGTATATGATGGTTGTCCTAAAGGTGCTTCAACTGGGGCATCTTTCACCCTATGGGGCACATTTCCTGAGACTTGACTCAATACTCGGATGGTTTAGATGCTTCCCCAACCTTAAGATATTGTGGTTTATTTTAGTATAGGTGTGGGATATTTCAACATAAGTGTGGGTTGTTTCCTAGCCTTGAGCTGATGTAGGGATAGGAAAAAGAAATAATGCAATACCTATCTATCTATATATTGATTAGAAGGATTGACAGCTCCAAGCCTTTATGATATCCATTCCAGAAACTTATAAATTCAATTCTCATCTACTTGGCTCCATGCACCGTATACATACCTTTTCATACAAAACATTTAAGTTCTTCCTACATCATAATTGAAATTAACTACCTCACCCATGGTAGAGGCAACACTCACGCTAGATTGTAACATCTAAACAATGGCAAAGTTCATGTTTGACTTGGGTAGAAATGAGGTAGATTGTAGGGCGTGAAGGTGGATGGTTATCATCATTACAAGTCGGTTCTCTCAGTACAATGTAATCACCATGCAAAGGGTGGATGGTATAGCTAGCCAGCTCGCAATGCCTTTAGTCTATTCATTGCTTTAAAATGTACACATTTGGATAGATGGCATACACTTAATCTAGTTTAATTCATATATATATTTTGTAAATATTCAAAAAGTTTGTAATGTATGTTTGGTAAAAATCCCATAGGATATATTTGTATTACAAATTGTATTTTACAAATAAAAAGTGCTTAATGTATACTAATCATTATGATGATAGGCTAATATTCTAGAATATTCTTAGTAGCATTCATAAACAAAATTTTGAGATTTATCTCCAAAGTAGTTATGCCATTTTCCCCTTTTTAATTAAATTGATTAATTAGAAAAAAATTCATATGAGCAAGTGTCATATGAAATGAGTTATAGTTTTTGGGCATGTGGTATTCATAAACCATGGTATTGTAACAAATCTTATTTACAAATTAAGAATCTCTATGGTAAAGTGAGGGTGAATCTCCATGGTTAAGAAACTTGTTAATTTTTTTTCTAAATATATATATGTTTAACTTATATATTAATTAATTTGTAATTAATGATAGTAATAATAATTTAAAATAAAGTTATAATTTAACTTTTCTATATGATTTTTTAAATTTTAGCAATGAGAGATGTATCATGAGGTAAATATTTCAATGCTTTATCATTTAATTTATATGGCTACTCTAGTTTTTATTATACACACTTTATATGTGCTTTATAGTTATTTCATATATAAATTAACTAGCACAAAATAGTTGGTCAACATGGATATGCATCAATCCATGATAAGCATCAAAATACTTGCCCCATAATACATCTAGCATTGGATAGATTAAGAGAATTCATAAAATTTAATTAAATTATAACTTTGTTTTATATTAATGTAGGAGTTAAACACATATATATTTTTTAAAAAATGTAAAAATATTATTAACCATGGAGATTCACCGCCACATTACCATGGGAATTCTTAACTTGTAAATAGCATCACAATACCATGGGATGATACAACGACTTATTAGTATTGTTGAACATATAGCTTATAAGGTGATTCTGCATTGGTAAAGTGCCATGACATACAATGAATCACCTAAATTCTCTCATAGCATAATTAAATAAATATTTCCCAAGTTTGGATCTTAGGCATAAAATCAATAATTAATTTGATTTTATTGGCCACTTTATTATAAAGTTAAGAGGTAAATGTGATTGTTGATCTCAAGTGTGGAGGTGCAATCTCAACCCTCCATCACATTGGAGATTAGGTTAGAAAATTATAAAAGAGGGAAATGGGTTATTGGAGAGTTCAGTTCAATTTGGCACAAGAGCTAGGCATTTAGCAAAGATAAGAAGTCGAATTTATAACAAAGTGTAATCAATGCAAAGGAAAATTTCAAGGGTGGTGAGTAGGCTTGAGGAGGCTTAATCATCCAGGTCATATTGGTTGATTAGAGAAGCGTAAATAGAACGATTTGATAGTGTTGAGATGGAAAATCAATTGAGATGAAGGGGACCAAGTTTTTGGGCCATATAGGCCAAATTCCATTGGGTCATATAACTAATTTGTTGGTTGAAGCTCTGAATGTTTTTGGGTAAATTGTTGTTGTAAATTCCTAAGAAAATCTTTGCTGTAATCAATTTTTTGAAGTTGAATAAAGAACCCATGTTTTTTGGTTTTCCCCACATTGGGCTTTCCAAGGTAAATATGGTATCAAATATCTTTGTCATTGGTTTAATTGTTGTTTAATTATGTTGTGCATATTGAGTTAAGAACCCATAGTATTTCTTATTCTAAAATTTCAAATATGAGGAAATTAATTTTATTTCTATCATAATAAATTTTATTGAACATTAAATCTAACCTGGGTTTAAGAAAACTAACATGGTATTAGAGCAATTGTCTTCGAGTACAAAACGAAGGGAATTTGACACAATGTTTTCAACTAAAAAGAGTGTGAGTCTTCAACAAGCAAGTGTTTAAGGGTTTACTCCACCATGGATACTAGCATTCAATATGAATATAGATTAGTAGATTCCTCAAATTATCTTCTATGAAGGGTTCAAATCACAACCATTCTCAAGGAGAATAAACTATGGAACTTCGTCAACACCATAGTTGTTCCACTAGTTTCGAATAAAATAGCCCTAGACTTGCATGAGGTAAAAGAAGCAAGGGTGAAAAGGATAATTTTGGATGGAGTCAAAGGTCACGTTATCCCACATCTTTTCGAGAAGAAGACAATGAAAGAAATGTGGGATGCACTCACCAAGATATTCCAAAGCAATTATCAGAGTTGAAAGATGGTACTAAGGGACAAATTACTCAGAACAAAGATGTCCAAGGGTGAGGGTGTAGCTTCCTATTTGAATAGATTCACTCAACTATGGGATGATATAGTGGTTGTAGGAGAAATTATCCCTGAACTAGAACTGGTGCATGGAGCCTTGAATGGCTTTACAAAATAGTGGGATGTGTTTATCAAATGCATTGCAGGTAGAAAGCACCTTCCCACTTAGAAATAATATGGGATGATTTCATTAAGGAATATATCAAAGAAGGAGCTCAAAAAAGTGACTAGAAGAAGAAATTTGGTGATGAGGAAAAAGAAAGTATTGCCCTTACTAGTAAGGGTAAGATGAAGGCAAAGAAACAACCAATTAAAGAGTCAATTCTAAGGAAAAGAAAAAAAAAAGAAACTCAATAAGATAAAGTGTTTTCCTCATCATCATCTAAGACATTTCACTAGCCAATTCCCTAACAAGAAAAAGAGAAATCAAAAGAAAAAGTTTGTTGCTACAGCTCAAGTAGATGAATTTGCAACTAGATTCGCAAATGATTTTTCACTCATTTCTTGTCTCTCATTTTCAGTAGCCACCAACGTGTAGTATATTGATAGTGGGGATTATTTCCACATGAAAAGAGTGAAGGATTACTTCACCAACTTGAAGGATAAAGAAATGGACTTAAACATAGAACTTGGGGACAATGCCAAGTATAAAGAAGTTGGACTTGGCATTGTCAAGTTTCAAAGAGAGTTTGGTAAACCCTTACTATTGGATGATGTGTTATATGTTTTGGGAATGACCAAAAATATGATTTATGTTTCTACTTTACAATACAAGGGTTACATTGTGACCTTTGAGGGTGGCAAGGTGTACATTTGACATAAGGATTCTAGGAAAACCAACTAGGTGATAGGATTTAGAAAAGGGAACATGTTCATACTTCAGTTTGAACCAACAAAAGCATTGTTGAGTGGCCTCTAAGATTTGGGTGATTTATGCAATAGGAGGATGGCTCATTTGCACCATAGACCACTCAATATACTTAAGGAGATTTTGACAATACTACTCGAGTTCAAGGTCTAGCAACATGATGTGTGCATGGAATGTGCATTGGGAAAGTATGCTAATATGACCTTTATGAGAAATGATACTAAGGCCAAGAGCATATTAGACCTAATACATTCAGATGTGTGTGGGCCCATGTCAATAGTGTCCTTAAGTGGATACCACTATTATGTGATCTTCATAGATGACTTCTCCATGAAGCCCTAGATATAATTCTTCTAAAAGATGTAGAAATTCTCACTATAGATCACCAGATGATGCAATATACTAAAGAAAAATACTTGATCTACTTCTATAAACAAACTTGCGGAAGCTTAATCGATTTGAGTAAGATCAAATAGAACACATATAACAAAGAATGCAAAATAAATCACACATGAACACAAAAGAATACTCTACAGAAAGCCTCAGCTAAAAACCCCGATCTCTATATTATCATAAAAGTAGAAATATCTTCAAATTACACAAATATTTAGCTCACAAGATATCCAGCTCTCAGTAAAATCCCTCAAATGCTGCTCATAGACTGAATAGACACAATGTATGCCTTCCTCTAATCCTCCAAGCCTCCTATTTCCTTGCGCAATTTCTCTTGGGTCCTCAAGCTGCCACCTATGTGTAATTACCTCACACACTGCTCAATAACCTCTAAAATAACTGCACAATCCTGAAGGAGATAATTCTTTTTGCATGGATGAGTTTCCTCTATAGGAAAATTCGTCCAATTGATAGTACATTATCCCTTCCTCTGATCTCAACTGCGTCTCTGACTGAACTGACATGCATGAGTTATTTATGAGAGAATATTCAGTTATTTGAAGTACACTAGTTACATGCATGCATGCATTAACTAACTAAACTCAGAATCAGTTCCACAAACTATTGGAACTAATCTAACTGGACTTAACTAAGTTAAGTGAGCTAACTAATTACAACTCAAAGTACAACTCATCCTGATTTCCTTAATTAAGGGATAACTTCCTCAATCAAAGGGATAACTATTGCATGTCTTCACATAGACTTCATGTTTGATTTTCTCCAACTAATTAACTCAAGATGAATTAATTAATTATTTTTCAAATAGCTACTAAGATCAAATTCGAATTTTAATTTGAATTTTAGTTCAGGGACTAACTAAAATTGGAATGTATCCTGAAATTCCATTTAGAGAAATGCTCTTTTTAGCATTTCTATTTTATCATTCGTTGTTGCTATTTCCAACACTGGTGCCTGAAATGCTATTTATAGCAATGCTATTTATAACAATGCTATTTATAGCATTTCTATTTTTAGAATTTCTTGTTGCTATTTTCAACACTCTCTCTCAACAAGAAAGGCATTCAACTCGAACCCAATCCTGAACCTTTGGAATGTTCTACATGCAACAATTCTCCCTAGTGTTGTTTCTCTAGCAACTCTAGAAACAAAAAAGGTATCCAACCTGAATAAGAAAGATGCCTCAATCATCAAAGTCTCTGACTGCTATTGCCTTTTTCGACTGAAAACTCTGCACCCTTTTGCTCTTTAGTATCTGATTTCTCTAGCCTTTGTCACTTTGATCTCTGACTGCATCAATCACACCGATTCCTCCAGCTACATCCATGCTGCTGCTGGTCCTGTCTCCGAGCACTGCATACGCACTACACCTCCTCTCATCATGTTGCATTGTGTTGCTGGAAATAGCAACAAGAAATCCTAAAAATAACATTGCAATAAATAACATTTCAGGTACAAGTGTTGAAAATAGCAACAAGGAATTATAAAATAGAAATGCTAAAAATAACATTGCCATAAATAGTATTTCGGGATACATTCCGATTTTAGTTAGTCCCTAAACTAAAATTGTGAATTAAAATTCGAATTTGATCTTAGCAACTATTTGTAAAATAATTAATTCATTCATTTGAATGAGTGACCGGAGAATCCACAGTATGAACATTTTTATGGCAACGTTTCATTTCCCTAAAGCAGCTCATTTTTTATCATCATTCATAAGTCCTGATGATGGATCCCATTTGGGATTTGAAACGTTGGCATAAAAATGTTCATACTGTGGATTCTCCGGTCACTCATTCAAAAGATGCAAACCACAGATCTCTTAAATCCATAATTAATTCATCTTGAGTTAGTTAGTTGTAGGAAATCAAACATGAAGTCTATGTGAAGACATGCAACAGGTTCTCCATTGATTGAGGAAGTTATCCATTGATTAAAGGAGATCAGGATGAGTTGTACTTTGAGTTGTAATTAGTTAGCTAAGTTAACTGAGTTAAGTCCAGTTTAATTAGTTCCAAATACTTTGTGGAACTAATTGTGAGTTCAGTCAGTTAATGCATGCATGCATGCAACTAGTGTTCTCTAGATAACTGAATATTCTCTCATAAATAACTCATTCATGTTAGGTCAAAGAAAGAGCCAGTTGAGATTAAAGGAAGGGACAATGTACTATTAGTTGGAGAAATTTTCCTATAAAGGAAACTCATCCATACAGAAGGAATTATCTCCTTCAGGATTGCGCAACTACTTTTGAGTTTGGTGAGTTGTGTGAGAGGTGAGTTCACATAGGTGGCAGCATTGGACCCCAGGAGAAATTGCGCAAGGAAATAGGAGGATTAAAGGGTAGAAGAGAAGGTTTGTGAGAAGCCTTTGACTGTCTATGAGTAGTAGAGGGATTGTACTGAGAGCTGGATAGCTTGTGAGCTAAAGCTTTTTGTAATCCAAACATATTTCCACTTGTATGATAATACAGAGAACGAGGTTTTTAGCTGAGGCTTTCCCCAGAGTATTCTTCTGTGTTTCATGTGTATGATTTCTCCTTCTCTGTTATATGTGTTTTGATTGATCTAGCTCAAATTAATTAAGCTTCTGCAAAGTTTGATTGTAGTAGTAGATCTAGTATTTTGCTTTAGTATATTGCATTATCAGGTGATCTACAGTGGGAATTTCTACATGGTATCAAAGCGAGGTTTTGTAGAAAAAGTTCTACAGGGTATCAGAACAAAGGTGATCAAAGCGAAGAACAATAAACAAAGAAGGGTGAAGTTCGAAGTTTGAAGTTCCTGAATATATAAATCAAGCTCTTATCACATCTCAATTTAACCAATGGCGTTCAATGGTTTAAGACTCTAGTGTGCCCTTGATGGCAACTCGAATTATATAGCTCAGAAGGATCGCATTAAAGAAGTATTAGAGGAAAACAGTCTAAAGGACTTCATTGATCAAGAAGTCCCCAAGCCAATAGCAGCTAATGCTACAGACTTGGCGGAATGGAAGAAATGTGTGGCTAGAGTGAGGAGAATCCTCTTGGAGGGCATTCGAGACCACATTGTCTTGAGCCTCCATGGGCAGGAGACATTGTTTTCAATGTGGAAAACATTGAAATATCCATATCATAACAATAATGATCAAAGGAAGCTGGTGCTAAAAGACAAGCTTTGAAAAATCAAGTGTAAAAAGGGTGACACGATCTGTACATATCTGAACAAGCTCACCACTTGCAGGGATGAGCTTGGAAGTGTAGGGATCATGATAGTCGATGATGACATGGTGAGTCTTGCTCTCCTCGGTCTTCCTAAGAGCTGGCATAGCTACCAAGACTTAGTAAATGGAAGAGAGAAACAGCCAGATTGGGAATGACTTTGGTCGGATCTGATGCAGGAGGAGATAAGGAGAAGCCCCAGAGATGGTTCTTCATCCAAGGAGGATGAAGAAAATTGTGCCTTAGCTAGTAAGGAAAAGAAATGGAAGGAGAAGGTTTCTCATCCCAAATCGAGTTCTTCCCATGGTGGGAAGAAGTTTGACAAATGGAAAGTGTGATGCTTTCATTGTCATGAGGTGGGCCATTTTGCAACAAATTGTCCATTGAAGAAATCCAAGATGGGATCCAAGGAAGGATCTGAAGGTGAGGAATTGGCCTCCCAATTCAAAGTTGGATTTCACCCTCTTCGCATGCATGGTTTCATCAATGGTGCGATGTGGTTGGTTTCTTGATAGTGGAGCTTCATTCCACATGACTGACGATAAGAGTTTGTCCATTACCTTGGAGGAGAAAGATATCCAGATAGTCATAGCAATGGGTAATGATGAAAAGTATAGTTCTCAGGAGTAGGCACAATTTTTTTCAGAGGGAGAACGGAAATCGCATTACCTTGACTGATGTGAAGTATGTGCTAGGACTGAAGAAAAACTTGGTATCAATTGCAATGTTGGAAGACAAAGGCTATGATGTAGTCTTCAGTAAGGGAAAGCTTTTCCTTAGACACGTCACCACAAGATAGGTGAAGCAGATCGGTTCATGAGTCAAGAACCTGTATGTTCTTGAGGTTCAAGATGCATGCAAATCTAGAGCAAGGAAACTATTGGAGACTTGGTGGTTGAGAGGGATATTACATTACCTCTCAACATGCAATGCCAAAAGGAGTCTCAGACAATTGTGGAGGAGCGACAATTGGTGAAGTAGCTTCAGAAGGTTGTGGAGCAGCGACAACTAGAGAAGCTGAGCGAAGATCAAGTGGAGGCATGCACTCATGTAGAGACCTCTAGTACGTGGAAATTTCAAGCCAAGTGGGCAGAGGGAGCACATGCATCCATGCCTCCAAGTAGGAGGTGGGGCGATGTAGAGTGACAGTCCCAAGAAGGCTGGAATTGGGGCGGGATCATTGAGGTACCCAACCTCTTTGATTAGACCTTGCTACAGGATCCCTGACAAGGAGTAGTAGGATTGGCTGAGTGGGTAGAGATAGATGTGAATGGAATGGCAAAGAGAGCTACAGTGTAGGAATCCCAAGACAATACAAAGATAGTAGACTGCAACAATGCGAGAGGCACAAGAGTGTTGCACCAATGCAGGATGGCACAGAGAGGTGTGTAATGGTGTGAGATGCATGGAGTGTTGTAGTAGATTACAGGTCACAGAGGGAGCACTTGTCAGCGGCAGAGGGAGCTTCAACATCAGAGGGTGTTTCTAGCCCAACAGGGAGGTTAGTTGGGAGATTTTTTGTTTCTAGAGTTGCTAAAGCAACAACACTTGGGAGAAGTGTTGCATGCAGAACATTCCAATGGTTCAAGATTGGGTTCAAGTTGAATGCCTTTCTTGTTGTGAGGGAGCATTGGAAATAGCAACAAGAAATGCTAAAAATAGAAATGCTAAAAATAGCATTGCTATAAATATAATTTCAGGTACCAGTGTTGAAAATAGCAACAATGAATGATAAAATAAAAATGCTAAAAATAACATTGTTATAAATAACATTTCAATATACATTCCAATTTTAGTTAGTCCCTAAACTAAAATTGTGAATTAAAATTCGAATTTGATCTTAGCATTTGTTTGTAATAATTAATTAACTCATCTTGAGTTAATTAGTTGTAGGGAATCAAACATGAAGTCTTTGTGAAGACATGCAACAATTTCTCCATTGATTGAGGAAGTTATCCCTTGATTAAAGGAGATCATGATGAGTTGTACTTTGAGTTGTAATTAGTTAGTTCAGTTATCTAAGTTAAGTCCAGCTTAATTAGTTCCAAATAGTTTGTGGAACTAATTATGAGTTTAGTCAGTTAATGCATGCATGCATGCAACTAGTGTTCTCTAGATAACTGAATATTCTCTCATAAATAACTCATGCATGTTAGTTTAGAGAAAGACCTAGTTGAGATTTAAGGAAGGGATAGTGTACTATCAGTTGGAGGAATTTTCCTATAAAGGAAACTCATCCATGCAGAAGGAATTATCTATTTCAGGATTGCACAGTTACTTCTGAGTTTAATGAGTTGTGTGAGAGGTGAATTGACACAGGTGGCAACATTAGACCCCAGGAGAAACTATGCAAGGAAATAGGAGGCTTGGAGGGTAGAGGGGAAGGTTTGTGAGAAGCCTTTGACTGTCTATGAGCAGCAGCGGGATTCTACTAAGAGCTAGATAGCTTGTGAGCTAAAGCTTTGTGTAATCCGGACATATTTCCACTTATATGATAATATAGAGATCTGGGTTTTTAGCTGAGGCCCTCCCCAGAGTATTCTTCTGTGTTTCATGTGTATGATTTCTTCTTCTCCGTTATATGTCTTCTGATTGATCTAGCTCAAATTGATTAAGCTTTCGCAAAGTTTGATTGTAGAAGTAGATCTAGTATTTTGCTTTAGTATATTGCATTATTAGGTGATATATAGTGGGAATTTCGACAAGTGTTGCCCACTGCTGCACTGCAACTCAGTTACTGAGAAGTAAGTAACTGATCTCCCAAAAAACCTCCTTGTTAAGCTAGAAACATCCTCTGATGTTGAAGATTCCTTTGTCACTCCATCCGCATCTGTCTCTACCCACTTAGCTTGTTGAGATTGCAACAAGATGATGAAGCTTAGTGAAAAGAGTCGCCTTCACTAAGTGGGCCCATAGGCAAATTATGGCGCAAAGTCTATTTTTAGACTATGTCTATTTTTAGACATATGGATCATGTCTATGAGTTGTAGGATGCTATTTATGGATGATTGGTCAAGTTGGAAAAAATATATGGACTTATATTTTTAGACAACATCGGTGACACTATCAAGTCTAATTATAGAGCAGTCAAATATTATTAGCTTATAATAATATTTAGACTATAAACTTATCTTATTCTCTTAGAGCACTTCAGTTTGAGCTACAGATGTGGCACATGTAGTTGTTAGAAGGAAATACGTTTTCTTTGTGGGTCAGTTGAGTTGTTGCATGCATGACTTCAGTTAGAACTCAATCAGTTGAGTTTGGTGGAGTTGATTGTCGAGTTGATGGAGTTGTGTTCAGTTTGACTTGATTAAACTAGTTGTAATTAGTCTAACTACAAAGAGACTAATGAGGAGTTGTTAAACTAATTATTAACTGAAAATGCAACTAAAGAATACATCAGTTAACTCAGTTGCATGTCAGTGCATGTTCAGTTCAGCAGGGACAGGTGTTAGAGGATCAGATTGCTATCAGTTGTGACTATAGTTGTGCATGAGGATTTGCACAATCAATGAGATTAAGTTATGCCAATGAGAATTGGCCAATACCAA
>APFE030307414.1:356845-373569 GCA_000404065.3 Pinus taeda
TCTTCTGAATTTATTGAATATCTGATAAAGTGCTAGATCTGGAATACTGTGATTGGGTTATGGTGCAGATCTGGATCTGAATGAAGAAGGAACCTGAGTGCAAGGAAAAGGATAAGTTCTATTGATGGGTCAAAATCTTAAGGCTAGAATAGTGGTATCTCTTTATGATTTTGATCTATGATATGTGGCGCATGCTTGATATATAAATCTGATAAGCTAGGTTAACTAATATATGAATGTTTGAAAGAATGAATTTATAGATTTGTACGCAGGTTCAGTGAAGCGAAGAAGCGTATACACATTTTTCTTGTAAGGGAAAGTCACATATACGCAGGTCGGTATTGACACAGAAGCATATGCACGCAGGTTTCTGAATAGTGAAGTAGCGTACATCTCTTGATTTATGTTCTAGCTGCTTCTATTTATTGGTACAGTGTTCTGGGTTCAGAAGTGGGGTGTGATTACTGTTATTATGATCTGGGTACAGTCGTCAGAGAAGTGTTTATTTTGATTCAGTTTTGATTGGTGAGAAGGTGATTGGTTGATGTAGAAATTCTTGATGTTTGATTGATTTTATTTGTGGATCCAGTCTGAAAATTTATGAAACGTGGTCCTTGGAAGGAAGAGAAGGTTGTAGTCTTCTGCAGGTAGCAGCCTGTGTACTAGTATCTCAACTAGTACAAGAACTAAGGGGGTTGTAGCTCTCTTCTAGGAGAAGCTGGAAAACGAGAGAGGGTTGTAGCTCTCTGTAGGTAGCAGCCTGCATACTAGTAAAGGACTGCACCAGTATAGAATCATTGTAAAAAGAAGTTTCTAATTGAAAAGATAGAGAGATATTGCAGCAAGTGGTTTTCACCCACATTGGGTTTCCACTTATTATCTTGTGTTCTTGTGTGTGATTGTCTTCTGCTCTATTTTTTTGTTCCTGGTTACTGTTTATATGATCTTGATGCATAGATTAATGTTCAACATCTGTAGAATAGTTTAAATAATAAGTCTGTATGGTATACGCGGGTTTCCTTATCTGTAGTTGCATATATACGCGATTTTCTCTAACTAAAGTAGCGTATATGTTCTGGGTTTGAAAAAGAAAATAATTGAGCAGATAATACTGATTCACCCCCCCTCTCATTATTATTTCCAACAGTCTCCAACAGTTGCCTTTCTCCTTAAGGCTTTGCATGCATCTTGAACCTCAAGAGCATACATATTCTTGACTCATGAACTGATCTGCTTCACCTATCTTGTGCTGATGTGTCTAAGGAAAACCTTTCCCTTACTGAAGACTACATCATAGCCTTTGTCCTCCAGCATTGTGATCAATACCAAGTTTTTCTTTAGTCCTGGCACATACTTCACATCTGTCAAGGTAATGCGAGCTCCATGCTCCCTCTGAAAAGAAACTATACCTTCACCTGAAACGTAGTACTTTCCATCATCACCCATCTCTATGCGCATCTAGAGGTCCTTCTCCTCCAAGGTACTTAACAAACTCTTATCGCTGGTCATGTGTAATGAAGCTCCATTGTCAAGAAACCAATCACAACCCATCATCGATGAAACTGTGCATGTGTTGAGGGTAAAATCCAATTCGAATTGAGAGGCCAATGCCTCACCTTCAGATCCTTCCTTGGATCCCATCTTGGATTTCTTCAATGGAAAATTTGCTGCATAATGGCTCACCTCATGACAATGAAAGCATCACCCTTTCGATTTGTCAATCTTATTCCTACCATGGGAAGAACTTGATTTGGGATGAGAATCCTTCTCCTTTCCTTTCTTTTCCTTACTTGCTAAGGCACAATTTTCTTCATCCTCTTTGGATGAAGAACCATCTCTGATGCTTCTCCTTATCTCCTCCTGCATCAAATCCGACCAAAGTCGTTCCTAATCTGGCAGTTCCTCTCTTCCATTTACCGAGTCTTGGTAGCTATGCTAGCTCTTAGGAAGACTGAGGAAAGCAAGACTCACCATGTCATCATTGGCTATTGTGATCCTTACACTTCCAAGCTCATCCCTGCAGGTGGTGAGCTTGTTTAGTTATGTAAAGATCATGTCACCCTTTTCACACTTGATTTTCCAAAGCTTGTCTTTTAGTGCCAGCTTCCTCTGATCACTGCTATTTTGATATAGATCCTCCAATGTTTTCCACATTGAAAATGGTGTCTCCTTCCCATGGAGACTCGAGACTATGTGGTCTTGAAATCCCTCCAAAAAGATTCTCCTCGCTCTAGCCACACATTTCTTCCATTCCGCCAATTCTTGGGCATAAGCAGCTGGTGGCTTGGGGAATTATTGATGAATGAAGTTTTTCAAACCATTTTCCTCTAATACCGCTTCCATGTGATCCTTCCAAGTTGTATAATTCAAGCTGCCATCAAGGGCATACTTGAGTCTCAAACCATTGAACACCATTGGTGAAATTTGAGATGTGATAAGAATTTGAATTCTATAATCAGGAACTTCAAACTTTGAACTTCTCCCTCCTTTGTATACTATTCTCTAATTTGATCACCTTTGCTTTGATAAACTTGGCTCTAGTACCATGTAGAAATTCTCATTGTAGATCACTAGATGATGCAATATACTAAAGCAAAATACTTGATCTACTTCTACAAACAAATTTGCGGAAGCTTAATGGATTTTGAGCAAGATAAAATAGAACACATATAACAGAGAATGAGAAATCAATCACACATGAACACAGAAGAATACTCTGGGGAAAGCCTCAGCTAAAAACCTCAATCTTTGTATTATCATACAAGTGGAAATATCTCCAGATTACACAAAGCTTTAGCTCACAAGCTATCCATATCTCAGTACAATCCCTCAAATGTTTCTCATAGACTGAATAGGCACAACATATGCCTTCCTCCAGTCCTCCAAGCTTCCTATTTCCTTTTGTAGTTTCCCCGTCCTCAAGCTGCAACCTGTGTGTAATTTACTCACACACTGCTCACTGACCTCTAAAATAACTGCGCAATCCTGAAGGAGATAATTCCTTCTGCATGGATGAGTTTCCTTTATAGGAAAATTCCTCCAATTGATAGTACACTATACCTTCCACTGATCTCAACTGGGTCTCTAACTAAACTGACATGCATGATTTATTTATGAGAGAATATTCAGTTATCTGGAATACACTAGTTACTTGCATGCATGCATTAACTAACTAAACTCACAATCAGTTCCACATACTGTTGGAACTAATCTAATTAGACTTAACTCATTTAACTGAGCTAACTAATTACAACTCAAAGTACAACTCATCCTGATCTCCTTAATTAAGAGATAACTTCCTCAATCAAAGGGATAACTGTTGCATGTCTTCACATAGACTTCATGTTTGATTTTCTCCATCTAATTAACTCAATATGAATTAATTAATTATTTTTCAAACAACTGCTAAGATCAAATTCGAATTTTAATTCTGAATTTTAGTTCTGGGACTAACTAAAATTGGAATATATCCCAAAATGCTATTTATATCAATGTTATTTTTATCATTTCTATTTTATCATTCCTTGTTGCTATTTCCAACACTGGTACTTGAAATGCTATTTATAGCATTTCTTGTTGCTATTTTCAACAAAAGAAGCATGATGTTTTCTCTCAGTTCAAGGAGTTCAAAGCCCTTGTAGAGAACTAATTAGGTGGAAATATCATGACACTCACGTCTAATGATGGAGGCAAGTACACATCAAATGCATTCAAGGACTTTTGTTCACATGAGGGTATCATAAAAGAGTTGATATTTCTATACAACCACCAATAAAATGGGGTTATAGAGTGGAAGAATAATACCATTATTGGAGTGGGAAAGGTTATGTTACATGACTAGGATTTGTTTATGTTTCTATTGGTAGAGTCTTCTAACACTATTGTTTATTTGTAGAACTAGAGTCCACATAAAGTGTTGGGAAGCTTGACACCCGAGGAGGATTTCATAGGAAAGAAACCAAAATTTTCACACATTCACATCTTTGGTTATTTTGTATACATCCATGTTCCTTTATAAAATAAGACCATATTAGAACCTATAGTGAAGAAGATAATTATTGTGGCATATAGTGAGACCTTGAAAGCCTATAAGATTTACATTCTAACACTTAGGAAAATAGTACTTAACAGAGATGTGAAGTTTGAGGAATAGAGCATTCTTAGGAGGTCTTGTAGCATAGATTCCTCTATATTGGAGGTTTAGGAGAAGGAAAAACCAAAGATAGAAGAAGTGTAAAATCCTCAAGATACCATGACACAAAGTGGTTTGCTAAATGAGAAGGCGAAGAATGCGGAGTAGGATGAGGAGAAGAGGGTTCCTCTCTCTTAGGCTCAAACTTCTAGCACATAAAGGAAGAGGGCCATGTGGGTGAGAATATAATGAGAGATGCATAGGAATACATGGGTAGGAAAAGATATTCATTTAGACAGAGCAAGGCACCACAAAAATATTAAAGTTATATGACACTAATGAGCGAGTTGATTGAGGTTGAGCCTTCCAACATTTAAGAAGCATATGAGCATCAGGTGTGGATGGATACTATGGTGGAAGAGTATTCTTTAATCATGAAGAATAATTTTTGGGAGGCCATTCCATGGGCAAAGGAAAAATATATGGTTGGATCCAATGAGTCTACAAGATTAAGGATATTGTTGCATATGGCAATGTGGAAAAGTTTAAGGCTTGATTTGCGACTAAGGAGCTTTCATAGAAGGAAGGAATTAACTACAATGATACCTTCACCCCAGTAGCCAGATACTCATCCATTATTGTAGTAATTTCTATTGCGACGTAGATGGATTGGAAGATTCACTAGATGGACATGAAGATGGCCTTCCTCCATGGTGTGGTTGAGGAAGAGATTGACATTAAGCAATTAGAGGGTTTTGAGGTGCATTAGAAGGATTCTTGTGCATGTAGATTCAAAAGAGAGATGTATATACTCAAGAAGGCTCCTAGGGATTGGTATGCTAGGATTGATGGTTACTTGCAGGGCATGGGCTTCACTAAGATTGAGGTAGACCCAAACCTGTATTACATTTAGGTCAAGGGTGAGCCTCTCATTTTTGTGTTGTGTGTGGATGAATTATTTTTCACAAGTTACAAGACACTCATATAAGAATGCAAGAGGGTCCTAGAAGTAGAGTTCTACATGAAGGATTTAGGGTTGATGCAGTATTTTATGGGATTGGAGATGTGGCAGAAGGATGGAGAAATATTCCTTGAATAGGGGAAGTATACAACTAAGATAATGAAGAAATTCAGGATGACGGATTGTAGACTCATGTCTATGCCACTAGTGGCCAACTGGAAGAATATTGATGCTTCCAAATTAGAGGCAATTGACCATGCATTATATAGATAATTGATTGGCTCTCTCATGTACTTAGTAAAGACTAGACCAAACATTTATTTTGCAGTCAATACACTTAGCCAGTTCATGGTAGAGCCAAACAAAGTTCACTAGGTGGTTGCAAAACATGTTTTGAGATACCTTCGAGGCATAGTTGATTATGGACTAAGATATAATCAAATGGATGGAGTGAAGCTAGAGGGTTACAATGATGTTGATTGGGCAGGAAATATAACTAATAGGAATAACACTTATGGATGTTGTTTTAGGTTAGGATTAGAAGTGGTCTCTTGGTTCAACATGAAGCAAAAGTTAGTTGCATTAAGTTTTTTTGAGGCCGAGTACATGGTTTCTATTTTACTAGCTTATGAGGCAATATGGGTTTAGAAACTTCTCGTGTCACCCTTAATCAGGAGATGGAGCTAACTTTGCTTCATTACAACAATCAAAGTTGTATGAAGCTCTTAGAGAATCCAGCGTTTCATGACAAGTCCAAACACATTCTAATCATGTACCACATCATTTGAGACTATGTAGAAGGGGACAATAAAGCTACATTATTTACCAATGGATGAATAGGTAACATACATTATAATGAAGGCTTAGATGAAGGGAAAATTTGTATTCTTTAGAGATAAGTTTGGGGTAGTGCAGAACACCTTCCTTGCCAATAAGGAGCATTGAAAATATTGCCTTGAAGGTGATTCTGCATTGGTTAAGTGCCATGACATGCAATGAATCACCAAAAATAACTCATGGTAGAATTAATTAAATATTTCCTATGTTTTTACCTTAGCCATAGAATATCTAATATATATTATAATAATATATAAATACAATTTTAATTGACACTTTTTTTAATAAAGTTAAAGGTCAATGAAAGATTAATTCATGTCAATTGATCTTAAGTGTGGAGGTGCATTCTCAACCCTCCATCACTTTCGAGATTAGATCAAAAAATTATAAAAGAGGGAAACAAGTTGTTGGATAGTTTAGTTCAATTTGGCACAAGTGTTGGAAATTCAACAGAGATAGGAATTCAAAGTTACAAAAAAGTGTGATCATCATAAAGGAAAAATTTAGGGGCAACGAGTAAGCTTGAGGAGGTCGAATTATCTAGGTCATACACATCAATTTAGAGGAGTAGAAACTTAATGTTTTGATAGGGCCAGGTTGGGAAAATAAATTTGGATGAAGGGGGTTGAGTTGTTGGGTGAATTTCATTGGGATATACAGGGTAAATTCCATTGGGTTGTACAACGAATTTGTGGGGTCTAAGGGCTGAAATTTTTTGGGTAAATTGTTGTTGTAATTTTCCTAGGAAAATATTTGGTGTAATTAATTTTGAAAATGAATAAAGAGCCCAAGTTTGTTAGTTTTCCTTACATTGGAGAAATTGTGTCAAAATTTAATTTTGTAGCTTAATGTTTGTTTATTTTTTCTTTGGAACCCATAGTATTTTTTGTTATAAAATTAGAGATTGAGGGAATTAATTTTATTTTCATTCTAAGAATTTTTATTAAATATTAAATATGATTTGGGTTCAAGAAATCTAACAAATACCACATGTCCAATATGACATGTGTTGCTTTAATAAATTAATTTTAGAAAAATAAACTAAAATAGCATATCTAATTTGGAGAGAAATCTTAATCCTTGATCTATGAATACTAATATGAATATTTCAGCGTATTCCATGGTGGTTAAATCTCTATCATCCACGTAATAATCATTATTAATTAAATTAAAACTATTCCTATTATAAAATAAACATACGTATCAACATAAACATATTTTTTATATTATTATATTAATTTGTTTAATCCAATAACTATGCAATAACAAATTAGTGATACAATTTTAGACTAGAAATTAATAAAAATATTTGAATTCTCATATTATTAATTCTCTTTACTAAATTATGAATAATTTTATGTTTTTTACTCCAATTCCATAACTTATGGCCTAATTGATAATGCAATTTTCCATTATGGTTTCATCTTTAATAACGTTGATTCTTTACGTATTATAAGAATACACAAAATAGAACTTAAATTAAAAAAAAAAAACATAATTTTCTAAATATTATATAATAACATTCAATTCATAATTAAAAATTCAATTCATAAACTATAAAATAAAATAATATATTCAATACATATAAATATTTTATGTTTTTAAATGTTAAAGAATACATCCAAATCATAAATAAAAATTCAATTCTATACCTAAAAATAAAATATAAAATTCAAAAAAAATAAAAATTTATGATTTATTAAAGTGTATATAGTTGATTCAAAATCAAAAGGATTTTTGCATTGCAAGTAAGCTTCCAATTTTTTAAATCTTCTAAATAAAGGAGCAACTCAATTATATCCAATCACATTCAAAATATTTTATATATTTTAAAAGGTTTGTGTTATGAAAAATAAGAAGAGCATTTAGCTATCTCTTTAATAATATCATTCAAAGCAATTTATTATTGTATAATTATCTATATTTTTCAAAACTTTTGTGTGAATAAATATAAGAGTATTTATTTAATTTTAAACAATATCATTAAAAATTAATAATAGCATGGGCCAATTGAAATTAAAATGATGTAGTATAAAGTTTTTGTTTTTTCGGTATTATTTTTCGAGTGAAATTTCATCATTTTTGTAGGTGGTTCTTCATTCATAGGATTGATCATATTTTTGGTAAGGGAAATTTAATATGACATAATTATGATATAATATTTATTTTGATGGGAGGAATGGGAATATAACATAAAAAATATAAGAAAATATCTATAAAAATTACAATAAAAAAAAAAAAACATTATTATTTATATTTTCAAAAAAATAAAAATCTAATAGCTATAACAAGTTAATTATACAAAATGAATATAACTATAAAAAAAAATAAACAACTCAATTCTAACTTAAAAAGCTTCGTAAGTTCAGGAGTGAAAGGACTCTGGCACTTCATTTGAACAATTCTGATTATCTATTTTTACATTAGCACTCTAAATTCTTATCTAAGACTTGAAACAAATAAAACACGACTAATGGTGAGTTTGACCAAGCTTTTCTCCCCCAGGATCATAAGTTTGACAAAAACATATTCACTAAATTGATTCCAACAACCCCATTGAGATAATTATCCAATAATCTCGTGATATATTAGAAAATTCAAACTTTCTTTTTATGTCATTACATATCAGTGACATCATGATCCATGATTTTGTATAAATTATCTCAAGAATCTCGTGATATATTAGAGAATTAATGACGGTATGATCCATGATTTTGTATTATTTATGTCTGTACAACAAATTTGTAAGAAAAACCATGGAGTTCATCTTAGATTTTGATTTTTCCTGGACGATAATCTAGGAAAAACCACCACCACATTAGGGCTACAAAACCCGATGCGGTGTGAAGCTCTGGATTGGAAGTTTAAATGTTTTGTCCGGTTCATTATCACATTCTTCTTGTATTTGAATACTACTGTTAGTGAGTGCAATACACCATAGGAAGTAAAGTCAACACAAGCTGTCAGAGAGTGTCATGGTAGTGTCTCTTCACATTCATTCACTTCCCATACGACAAAGGAAATTTTGGATAGCACAGGCAGCAACAACATTATGCGGAACAGGGAATGGAAGAGGACAGGAAATGGTGAGGTTGCTCGGTCGGCTACCAAGTTCGGTTTCAAGCTTGGCTACTTACAACACTGTCCATCAGATGGCGAATCCCCGTTGGAAGAAAATCTTATGTACCATTTATCATTGGTGACTTCATTCATATTTACTATTTCATCCACTTTATGACAGTGTCTTATCAGCAAAATGAAAAATAGTTGACTTGTGATTGTGGGTACCTTCACATGTGAGGTTGGACAAAATTGGAGGTGGAGGCTTAGCTTTCCTTGTAGGGTGACATAAGGGCACTATAGCCCTTGAATTCAACTTCCTAAACCCCTATTTCTTGATCTATCTCCTACCAGTTTTCTCCTAACCATTATTTCTTTTCTTCAAGCCATCAATTATGTTCTAGAATAGGTCCATGATATAAAAATGAGAATAGCTATGCTATAAAAATACTTTACATCCTCTGTTCTTATCACTGAAACTCATGTATGTAATTTAGAAGAGCCAATTAACAATACCATCACATTTTCCAATCAAATTTCCAAACCCAAGTGAGAAAATGCAATCATCATGCCTATATAGTCCAAATACAATGTGCAAATTGAGTTCAAATTACATGCTTGAGTTGGCCCCACAACCCTCCATTCACATAGTTATAAGTAAGGTCCTATGGTCCTATAAAGATAAGCTTAGTAAGGTCTTGAGAAGTTTACGAACTCCACACACACCTTTCTCTCAAGCTTTCATGAATTTCTTATAGCCATTGATCGACGTTAACAAAGAGGATTATGACCAGACTTAAGGATTGGTTGCGAATATAACCTATAAGAAGAGAAGCATAGTGAATATATACTTCAAGTACGAGGGAAACAATTAGAGGATTTCACATACATGTATATGATGTTTGTCCTAAAGGTGCTTCAACTGGGTCATCTTTCACCCTCTGGGAGACATTTCCTGAGACTTGACTCGACACTCGCATGGTTTAGATGCTTGCCCAAACTTAAGATATTGTGGGTTATTTTAGCATAGGTTTGGGATATTTCAAGATCAATGTGGGTTGCTTCCTAGCCTTGAGTTGATGTAGATATAAGAAAAAGAAATAAGGCAATACATGTCTATCTATATATTGGTTGGAAGGATTAACAACTCCAAACATTTATGATATCCATTCTAGAAACTTAATAAATTCAATTCTCATCTACTTGACTCCATGCACCATATACACACCTTTTCCTACAATCATTTAATTTCTCCCTACATCATAATTGAAATTAACTACCTCACCCATGGGTAGAGGCAACACTCATGCTAGATTGTAACATCTAAACAATGGCAAGGTTCATGTTTGACTTTGGGTTGAAATGAGGTAGATTGCAGGCAATGAATCTGGATGGTTCTCAACATTACAATTAAGGCCTCTCACTACAATGTAATCATCATGCAAAGGGTGGATGGTATAGCTAGCCAGCTAGCAATGCCTTTAGTATATTCATTGCATTAAAAAGTACACATTTGGATAGATGGCATACACTTAATCTAGTTTAAGTCATATATATATTTTGTAAATATTTGAAAAGTTTGTAATGTATGTTTGGTAACAATCCCATAGAATATATTTGTATTACAAATTGTGTTTTACAAATAAAAAGTACTTAATGTATACTAATCATTATGATGATAGGCTAATATTCTAGAATATCCATAGTATTATTCACAAATCAAAGTTTGAGATTTATCTCCAAAGTAGTTATGCCATTTTTTTTCCTTTTAATTAAATTGATTAATTAGGAAAACTTTCATATGAACAAGTGCCAAATGAAACGAGCTATAGTTTTTTGAGCATGTGGTATTCATAAACCATGGTATTGACTCGTGGTATTGTAACAAATCTTATTTGCAAATTAAGAATATCCATGGTAAAGTGAGGGTGAATCTCCATGGTTAAGAATCTTGTTAATTTTTTTTCTAAATGTATATATGTTTAACTTATATATTAATTAATTTTGTAATTAATGATAACAATAATAGTTTAAAATAAAGTTATAATTTAATTTTTTTCTATGATTTTTTTAGTTTTAGCAATGAGAGATGTATCATGAAGTAAATATTTCAATGCTTATCATTTAATTTATATGGCTACTCTAGTTTTTATTATACACACTTTATATGTGCTTTATATTTATCTCATATATAAATTCACTAGCACAAAATAGTTGGTAAACATGGATATGCATCAATCCATGATAAGCATCAAAATACTTGCCCCATAATATATCTCACATTGCCTAGATTAAAAAAATTCATAAAAATTAATTAAATTATAACTTTGTTTTATACTTAATGTATGAGTTAAACAAACACACACACACACACACACATATATATATTTTCTATATAATACTACCTAAGCACCCACGGGGGATTTGAACCGGTGACCTATCGCAAGGAGTGCCTTAACAGTACACCCATTCACTGTCAATCCAAAGCCCGGTGGGCAAACACATATATATTTTTAAAAACATGTAAAAATATTATTAACCATGGAGATTCACCCTCACCTTACCATGGGAATTCTTAACTTGTAAATAGCTCTTGTCACAATACCATGGGATGATATCGCAACTTATTAATATTGTTGAACATATAGCTCAGAAGGTGATTTTGCATTGGTAAAGTGCCATGACATACAATGAATCACCTAAATTCTCTCATAGCAGAATTAAATAAATATTTCCCAAGTTTGGATCTTAGGCATAAAATAAATAATTAATTTGATTTTATTGGCCATTTTACTATACATTTAAGAGGTAAATGTGATTGTTGATCTCAAGTGTGGAGGTGCAATCTCAACCCTCCATCACATTGGAGATTAGGTTAGAAAATTATAAAAGAGGGAAATGGGTTGTTGAAGAGTTCAATGCAATTTGGCACAAGAGTCGGGCATTTAGCAAAGATAAGAAGTCGAATTTATAACAAAGTGTAATCAACACAGAGGAAAATTTCAAGGGTGGTGAGTAGGCTTGAGGAGGTTTAATCATTCAGGTCGTATTGGTTGATTTAGAGGAGCAAAAATAGAACGATTTGATAGGGTTGAGATGGAAAATCAATTCAGATGAAGGGACCAAGTTTTTGGGCCATATAGGCCAAATTCCATTGGGTCATATAACTAATTTGCTCGGTCAAAGGTCTAATTTTTTTTTGGGTAAATTGTTGTTGTAAATTCCTAAGAAAATATTTGTTGTAATCAATTTTTTGAAGTTGAATAAAGAACCCATGTTTGTTGGTTTTCCTCACATTGGGCTTTCCAAGGTAAAGATTGCATCAAATATCTTTAGTTCACTAGTTTAATTCTTGTTTATTTATGTTGTGCATATTGAGTTAGGAACCCATAGTATTTCTTATTCTAAAATTTCATACATGAGGATATTAATTTTATTTCTATTATAATAAATTTTATTGAACATTAAATCTAAACTAGGTTTAAGAAAACTAACATTCTATTAGAGAAATAGTCTTCGAGTACAAAATCAATGGAATTTGACACAATGTTTTAAACTAAAAAGAGTGTGAGTCTTCAATAAGAAAGTGTTTAAGGGTTTACTCGACCATGGATACTAGAGTTCGATATGAAGATAGATTAGTAGGTTCCTTGAATTATCTTCAATGGAGGGTTCAAATCACAACCATTCTTAAGGAGAGTAAACTATGGAATTTCGTCAACACCATAGTTGTTCCACTAGTTTCAAATAAAATAGCCCTAGACTTGCATGAGGTAAAAGAAGAAAGGGTGCAAAGGATAATTCTGGATGGAGTTAAAGGTCACCTTATCCCACATCTTTCTGAGAAGAAGACAATGAAAGAAATGTATGATGCACTCACCAAGATATTCCAAAGCAACTATTAGAGTTGAAATATGGTACTAAGGGACCAATTACTCAACACAAGCATGTCCATGGGTGAGGGTGTAGCTTTCTATTTGACTAGGATACTCAATTATGGGATGATATAATGGTTGTAGGAGAAATTATACCTAAACCAGAACTAGTGCATAGAGCCTTGAATGGCTTTACGAAATAGTGGGATGTGTTTATCAAATGAATTGTAGGTAGAAAAAACCTTCCCACTTAGGAAATAATATGGGATGATTTCATTAAGGATTATATCAAATAAGGAGCTCAACAAAGTGACTAGAAGAATAAATTTGATGAGGAAGAAGAAGAGAATATTTCCCTAGATAGTAAGGGTAAGAAGGAGGCAAAGAAAGGGCCAAGTAAAGAGTCAAATTTTAAGGGAGAGAAAAAAAAGAAACTCAATAAGATAAATTGTTTTTTCTCATCATCATCCAAGACACTTAGCTAGCCAATTCCCTAACAAGAAAAAGAGGAAAGAAAAGAAAAAGGTTGTTGCTATAGCTTAAGTAGATGAATTTGCAACCATATTTGAAAATAAATTTTCACTCATTTCTTGTCTCTCGATTTCAGTAGCCACCAATGTGTAGTATATTGATAGTGGGGATTCTTTCCACATGAAAAGAGTGAAGGATTAATTCACCAACTTGAAGGATAAATAAATGGACTTATACATAGGACTTGGGGACAATGCCAAGTATAAAGAAGTTGGAGTTGGCATTGTCAAGTTTCAAAGGGAGTCTGGTAAATACCTACTATTGGAAGATGTGTTATATGTTCCAGGAATGACCAAAAATATGATTTATGTTTCTACTTTGCAAGACAAGGGTTAAATTATGACCTTGGAGGGTGGCAAGGTTTACATTCGACATAAGGATTCTAGGAAAACCAACTAGGTAATAGGAGTTAGAAAGGGAACATGTTCATACTTCAATTGGCACCAACACAAGAATTGTTGAGTGGAATCTAAGACTTGGGCAAGTTATGGCACAAGTGGGTGGCTCATTTACACCGTGGAGCACTCAATGTACTTAAGGATATTTTGACAATACTGCTAGAGTTCAAGGTCGAGCAACGTGATGTGTACAATGGATGTGCATTGGGAAAGTATGCTAAGATGACTTTTCTGAGAATGATACTAAGGCCAAGAGAATATTAGACCTAATACATTTAGATGTGTGTGGGCCCATGTCAGCAGTGTCCTTAAGTGGATACCACTATTATGCGATCTTCATAGATGGCTTCTCCAGGAAGCCTTGGGTATACTTCTTCTAAAAGAAGCATGACATTTTCTCTCAATTTAGGGAGTTCAAATCCATTTTTGAGAACCAATCAAGTGGAAAGATCAAGAAGCTCGAGTCTAATAATGGAGGCGAGTACACCTTGAATGCATTCAAGGAATTTTGTGCACATGAGGGTATCATAGAAGAGTTGATATTTCTATACAACCATCAATAAAATGGGGTTTCATAGTGGAAGAATAATACCATTATTGGAGTGGGAAAGGTTATGCTACACGACTACGAGTTGTTTATGTTTCTATGGGTAGATTCTTGTAACACTATTGTTTATTTGCATAACTAGAGTCCACATAAAGTGTTGGTAAGGTTGACACATGAGGAGGATTTCACAAGAAATAAACCAAATTTGTCACACATTCACATCTTTTGTTTTTTTGTATACATTGATGTTCCTTCATAAAATAAGACCACATTAGAACCTTTATTGGAAAAGAGAATTATTGTGGGGTATAGTGAGACCTTGAAAGCCTATAAGATTTACATTTTAACACTTAGGAAAATAGTGCTACACAAAGATGTGAAGTTTGAGGAGTAGAAAGCTCTCAGGAGGTCTCATAGCATAGATTCCTCTACATTAGAGGTTTAGGATAAGGAAAAACCAAAGGTAGAGGTAGTGTAAAATCCTCAAGGTACCGTGACACAAAGTGTTGAGCTGAATGAGAAGGCGAAGCAGAAGGAGTAGGCCGAGGAGAAGAGGGTTCCTCTCTCTTAGGCTCAAAACTCTAGCACATAAACGAAGAGGGCCATGTGGGTGAGAAGATAATGAGAGATGCACAGGAGTACATGGGTACTGAAATATATTCATTTAGACAAGGCGAGGCACCACAAAAGCATTCAAGTTATATGACACAAATGAGTGAGTTGATTGAGGCTGAGCCTTCCAACATCTAGCAGGCATATGAGCATTAAGTGTGGATGGATACTATGGTAAAGGAGTATTCTTCCATCATGAAGAATAATTTTTGGGAGGTCATTCCATGGCCAAAGGAAAAATCTATGGTTGGCTCCAACGAGTCTACAAGATTAAGTATATTGTTGCATATGGTAGTGTGGAAAAGTTTAAGGCTTGATTTATGGCTAAGGGGTTTTCATAGAAGGAAGGGATTAACTACAATGAGACCTTCACCCCAGTAGTTAGATACTCATCCATTAGGGTAATAATTTCTATTGCAACCACTAGTACAAAATGGATAATTAGTTACTAAAACAATGACTAAAATTTGCATATAAATGACTATTTTTCGGTTGATGACCAATAGTAGCTAATTTACAGTATCTTATAACGTGATCAAATTTTAGTCATTTTTAGCTTAGTCATTAATTGGTTGTCTCAATTTTATTATCTAGTAGTATATTTAGTCATAAATTTAGTCATTAATTGCCACAATTAATGACCAAATATACAACAAAATATATTACTAAATGATCACACAAGAAAACCAATTAATGAATAAAGAAATATGACCAAAATGTTGGTCGTGTTAGAAGATACTGTAAATTAGCTACTAATAGTCATATATATGCAAATTTTAGTCATCATTTGAAACCAATTAATGGCCAAAGAAATATGAATAAAATTTGGTCGTGTTTTAAGATACTGTAAATTAGCTACTAATAGTCATATATATGCAAATTTTAGTTGTCATTTGTAATCACAAATTTATCATTTGTAGTAGTCATTTATCATTTTTTTGGTAGTTTCACATTCATTATATAAATGACTACTTTAGTAGTTTATAGTTGTTTCATTTGCTTTCATTAACAACCATTACAAGCAACTAATTTAGTCGTATATTCATTTTATTTTTGATCATAATTAATCAACATAAACTACTAATTCAGTATTTTTAGATTGATTTTATGCATTCACTATTAATCAACATAAATTAATTAGTATGTTTTTGCAACTAAATTTAAAAAAATTGTCATACAATGTACATGTTCATCTGATATGAAAATGCAAAGTTACAAATGTTAATTATAATAATAGATAATATCGAGTACAACTATAAATAATTTCAACCATGAAAATTATATTATATAAAATGTCAAGTATTACAATATGAGTTTCCAACTTAATTTTGGTTGGAGTAAAATTTACACATGAAATATTGTTTCATCACTTCAAAACATTATCATTTTGTTGTCAAGGCATTGCAGGTGAATTCACCAACTATGAGGACTTGATGATCAATCTTTGTGTGTGTCTTATGTGGGATATTGGGTTTACAAGTACCATTAGAATATTTCTCTTCTCTCTCTCTTTAATTGGCAGTTTTATCACTCTAGTCACTACAACAAAACCTTGTGATTAGCATCCATTTTTGCTTCCTTTTTTGTGTCTAGAACTGATTTTTGGTGCTATTTGTGTCCATTTATAAAATATGGTGCAAAACTTGATGGAAAGTTTGCACCGAGTTTTGCACCAAGTCTTACATCAAGTTTAGCACCAGATTTTACACCAAGTTTTATGCCAGGTTTTATGCCAAGTTTTGTGCCATCCTTTGCACCATGTTTTGCATCA
>APFE030307418.1:0-10782 GCA_000404065.3 Pinus taeda
AATTCCAACTCTTAGAAAATTGTCACTTTTCGAAAAATCCCTTTTTAACCTAACTTAAACATATTAAAGTCCTCATCACAAATTGCAAATCGCATGATTCCTTAGTAGTAAAGTTAAGCACGTTCAAAAAATACCGATATGCGACTTGTGATTGAACTTTGTATGCGTTATCTCGATCGTATATCGTACATCGAAGGATATTATGTCAAGATATTTTATTTATCAAAACCCCGCTATTGCAATATCCAGATATTACGATCTTGCGATTTTGTGATATCATATATCGCAGATCACAAGATCCATCAAAAGTTTCATTCATGCTATAGCTTAAATATCCAACATGATGGATTTGACAGATGTTTAATAGTGTCTTTTAAGCTGGACACGAGTTCGGTCAAAATGATTTAATATATTTATCATCCTTATGCATGTAATCATGGTGTTCGTTATCGTTGATTAATGCTGAACTCGCCCCCGAATATTTTCTTTCAAAGTGTAGTCATTTCATCAAATCTTTTATTTTATGCAACAATTAATTGTTTTTGGTTTTAATAGGAACTCTTCTTAAGCGATTTCCATTTGAAAGGTGATGCAGAAGCATACCAAGCAATCTATCGCAGAAACTGAAAGCACATAGATGCTTTCTATATTTACAGATACAATATACGCTGCAGATGGAGGTGCCACTACATGGCAGACTATCTATACTACGCTAGAGAATGAAAACCATGAAGTAACATACATTCGACCAACCGCTGACAACGCATAACTATCAGGAGTAGAGCTCAGAGACGTTGCGTGCTCTTTCCTTCACCAAATAGTAGAAAGGGCTAGGTTCTTTCCATACATAGATATGATAAGATGGGTAGTAGAGAACACTCAACTCGAAGACAGACTTATCAAGACAGCTAAAAATACAGTCTTGGGTTATTTCAGAGCCGAAGATTTACAACAAATGTACAAGCTACTTGATGCCTAGGACATCTACGACAAACAATTTGTTGCATAGTTTGTAAAATAAAACGAAGACCCATTTCAAATGATACAGGAACGGAGGAGAAGAGACAATAAATTCAAACAAGATAAAGCGGGTATGTACCCCATTGCTTCTTTGGCCAATCCTTATAATTTTGTAGCCTCTAGGCTATGTAGATTGTATGGTCTCCCTAATAATTCTAAGTTCTCGATCAATTGTGTTCCTTTAATTGAGGCTTGTGTTAATTCTCAAATTATGAATTGGGCAACCATTCTATCTGAGAATTTGGCCAGAGCGATTACTGAATATCGCCAAACCAGGGCTGCCTCCTCTAGAGCAGTTCCCCAATTCTTCATGTATGCATATGTCTTTGATGCCATTTGTCTCTACACTCATTTTCCAACCATGGGTTGGAAATGGACTACCAATGATCCTACTCCTATCTTCCTAAGTTATAAGAAAATGTGGGAACAAGATTATATTCCACATTTTCACCAATTATGCCAAGGACTTGTTCTTCCCTTACATTAGTTAGTTTTCAACAGAAGATGTCCGAGATTCACAAAAGAAGCTATCACAGACCTCCAAGAAATCATAAGGTATTTTCTTGAAGAGTCCTTCTCTTATATCAGGATATTTAGTAGCCAATATTTCCCACATGTCCTCCCTATGTATGTATCAGACAAACTCTTAGAAAGAGAAGTAGCATACCAAAGAGTAGGAAATGGCCTCACAAAAACATTGAAGGAAATGAAGAAATCCCTATGGCCAAATTTTCCCCTTCAGTGTGGGTCATTTACCCTTCTTAATTATGGTCATGCATATAAGGAGTATCAGAATATGTAGTTATTAAAGCTTCTCGTTCTACCAGCAAGGCCTTTTGATCCACATCAAATAGCAAACAAATTCACCCTTTCAGTTAAGATTAGACTTGTAACTCATACACTAGATGAGTTTGAAGATTTACTGGAATCAACTGAGGACTTTGAGCAGATCCTGAATGCAGCTAAGACAATGTTCAACCCAAAGAAATTAAGAAGATTCCAGGAGTTTAGAGGACAGATGTTAGAATACCTCCCACAAGAATTTTGGATTACTGATCATAGATTTAGAACCAAGTCTCAGAAGCAAAATAAGCCAGACACATCACGAGAGAAGGAAGAAGAAACATATGAATTAAAAAAGTTGTGGTATGCATTCAATGACAAACTATAGGATACCTCTAAGGTATTATCAACACAAGAAACCACAGGATTTCAGACCCTGCCAGGGCAAATAGCAGTAGTGATGACTGAAGGTCCAAAAACGAGTTTCCAATATACAGAGGTAATCCCTGCAGATCCAACTACTGAAATTGTATTGAATGTAACAAATATCCCTCCTCTAGATGTATTTTACATCCCTCTTCATAAAGCTATTGTAAAAAGACAGAGAAAGAGGAGGAGAACCGAAACTCCTTCAAAGCATGAATTTATGGATGTCTTGTGGAAAGACACATAAATAAATCCGACTGAACATTTGACTTGGGTATCTCAATTTTCCGGAGCCTATGCTACAACAACAATTGAAAAAGCAACCAAATTCTCTGTTTTGATTAAAGAAAAGGATGACCAGATCACATTATTACTGCGACGGTTATATGAAGAAAGATCTAGTGTGAACCGTCAAGCAGAGGAGCAGCTGGATAAGCTACAAGAAGATATGGACATACTGAAAATAAGTCATGAAAATGGCCTATCTGCTAAAAAAAAATCAAATCCAGGAGCTAAAGAGTGACCTAGAAAAGTATAAGGATATTCCTACTGTAGAGGAATTCATTAATGAGGCTTTAAGACTATACTTTACTGACAAAGCAAAAGCAGCTCTTCCTCCAACATATATCAAATATCATTCCACCTCTGAAAATGAGTGAACAATTAACAAACATCATTATTGATCAAAGAATTGAGTTCAATGAACTCAATTCTAATTCTCTGATTATATTGAGTGGCAGGATTCAGAGGAAGGGAAAAGGTCAAGTCTCCCGAAGATAAATGAAAGACATAAGGATATTCTATTCACTGATTGGAACTCACAGGTGAAACAGGTCGAACTAGCAATAGCCAGAGCATTGGGTATTTCAAAAAGCATTGTCAAAATAATAAATCACATGTTGCACACATCCAACCTCATAAAGGAGAGTGATCCAAAAACTCTTCTTGATCTTAAAGCATTAGATGAGAATTGGAAGAATAAGGGTTAGCTATAGAAGGAAACAATTGAGGGTCTATAATAAATCGACTGGGAGGCAATATGGCAACTTCTGGTCAAACCACACTGTTAGATCATGACCTTGAATCGCTCCTTGGATTCAGTATAGAGAATGCTGCCACCTTTACATGATGCTATATTTGCAGGGCAATTGAGAACACAATTTAGGATTCCACCACAAGTCATGCCAATGTCCGACATTTGTGAGCTAAGAGGCAAAGTTGGCAATGGTGATTAATTAATGAAGACCTGAGTCATTTTTGAGCAATTTTACTTTTTTGGAAAGTTGGATACTAGGAACACGGAAGGTTGTTTGAAACCTCCTTATAGATATTTTGTATAAGTTATTTTTAGTTAATTAAGAATAGTATTTAAACCCTTCTCATGCATTTAGAGAAGGGTCTAGAGTTTTATTAAGAACATCTACAAAGAATGCACTATCGTAAGTTTGTAGATGCCATGATGGAATCATGAAACATGGTATTTTCAATCAAATATCTTTTTGTTGTTCACTGTTGATG
Source organism: Pinus taeda (assembly GCA_000404065.3). Classification (NCBI taxonomy): domain Eukaryota; kingdom Viridiplantae; phylum Streptophyta; class Pinopsida; order Pinales; family Pinaceae; genus Pinus; species Pinus taeda. Next base: position 3,748 of record APFE030307418.1, read on the forward strand.
CACTATTGTATTCTTTGGGATACTTATTGGTAGAAGATTGACTATGGCCTATTGTCACTAGTCAAATGAGCAGAACAGTACACATCTGGTACTATTATCATGTTTTCTAAATATTTGTTCTAGTATTAGTGATAAGTTTATCTTTCATGAATTATATATGAAATCTGTCATCTCCGTTTAAAGTATCAGTTGCACTATTGTACGATATCAGAATATAGAATGGTCTTTTTTATATGTAATCATTAGAATATGCGATATGTTTTTCACAATTCTTTTGATTAACTATTTTCTCAAAGGAATTATCTTACAATATATTAACTCTATATAGTCTGCGATTGATCTATATCATCATAGATTACATAGACATATTTTTAGATCACATAAGCCGCTCTAAGGTTCGAACCGGGTGGTTATCCCCTTTGTTGTTGCTACAGAATTTTGAGGCCTCAACATTTTTGGCGCTAGAAGGAGGGCCCTAACTATGAATGGCATATAAATCTAAATCTCAAACTCTAAGCCTTCACAAGAGTCAATCCCCCTAAAAAAATTCTACAACTTCTCGATCACGTTCTAAGTCACCCACTCAAAAGTGAGAATTTTTAGAAATTTACCCCTCATCTCCTGAAGTATCTCGACACTTAACTTCTTCAAAATATTCTCTAGAATCTCCTGAAGTTCAGTCCTTAGTTCATAAACTAGAATGAATATCTATTTCTGCTGAGAAGCCTGATAAACATGAAGTTTCTAAAGAAAGTATTACTTCTCTATTTAGAGAAACTGGTATCCTAACGCGATCAAAAAGTGATAAACTTGGAATACCTCCCTTTGAGTTTCCAATACATTCACAGCGTAAGAAAGTTCCTGTGTCTAGATCTAAGTCAGATACGAGTGAGGTCACATCAAATTCCCCTCCATTTACTCCCTCATTCACTACACCTACATTCACATCCTCTCATCTTTCCATTTCTTCTACTCAAACAATTAGTGCTACCACAAGTAGTACTAGTCCAGTTGTAAGTTCTACATCCATACCCACTACTTCTGGATCTATTTCTATACCTTCTCAAATCCTAACTCAAGTTATGGTTAATCAACCTTGGACTAATCCTGGTGCCGTGTTGTTTGCAAACCCACATCCTCTTCCTGATCATCCAGAGAAATGGTTACCCAAATACAATCGAGATGATGGTCTTCCTACTGAAGAACACATCAACAATTTTATGTTGGCCATGAATTTGAATGGGGTTGCGCATGAAGATATTGTAGTAAGATTGTTTCCCTATACTCTTAAAGGATCTGCGGGATCCTGGTACTTTTCTCTTCCAACAAGAACTATAACAGACTGGGTAACTTTTGAACAACTGTTTCTTGCAAAATTTGGAGACGATAGAACTGTGGCATCTTTAATCAATGCTCTCTCTAACCTGAAAAAAATTTGGGTGAAAGGATCAAAGATTTCAACTCCAGATTTAACAAGTTATTAAACAAAATCCCAGCTACTTCTAAAATTGCTGTTGATGTACAAATAGAGTGGTACATTTTTGCTTTACCTTCTAATATAGCCATTTTTGTAGATAGAGTTGGTAAGGCTACTCTCTCAGAAAACATGAAAGAAGCCCTGTCTGTAGAAAAGATAATTTTAGCCTTAGAAAAAACGATTTGAGATGGAACATAAGAAATCTGAAAGAGTGACTTTTAGCCAAGAATCAAAGAATAAAACCCCAAAGGATCCATTCGATCTTGAAGGTTTTCAAAAATTCTTGAAAACTATGTCAAAATATATGATTGAAATAAGGAAACAATTAGTTGAATCATTAGTTCCTAAGAAACCATATCACCCATACAATAGAAGTCCTGCTTCATCATCTCAGCCTCCGAATGTGATTTCAAGTGCCGAATCAGATCAAGATGTTAAAGATGCCTCAACAACTAAAGAAGAAATAGAGCCTGAAGAAGAAGTTGAATTAAATGGGTTATGGGACTTTATTCTCTCCACTGAAGAAGAAAGAGAAGCTATGCCTGCATCTACAAGGAGAAAAACATCTGCTGACTCAACTGTACCAATTCAGAAACATAAATCTCCTCCCACAAAGGAGAAAGCAGTGAATAAAAAATGTAAAACTGTTCAAACTGATCCTATTTCCCTAGATACTTCTAAAACTTTGATAGTTTCAGATACAGTGGAATACAATATAGTTGAAGACATGAAAAATACTAAAGCAAACATTTCATTATATGAAATGACCAAACTCAAAAAACAGCAGAAAATCTTATTGAGAGAACTCAAGGCAGTTCCTGTAGATCCCATACCACCACCGGTTATAGCCCAAGCTGACAAAGATATGGGAAAACTCCCGTCACCTTCAAACAAGGTAAAACCAAATGATCTTGTGTTGATTGGTGATAGATCTAAATATCACACTTCTCCTTTCCTTTTGACTTATGAAATTTTTAATAAAAATGTTCATAATTGTCTCATCGATTCAAGAGCTTCTTCGAATATCATGCCAAGATCTGTGTGCGCGAAACTTAGCGCTACCCCTCAAAAGTGTATTGTGCATATAGTCCAATTGGACAGAATAAAATTCGAGGTTGTTGGAGAAATGTTACCAGTATCAATTAGATTATCATCCAACCCAAAGGTGTTGCAAGTGATTGATGTCTTAGTGGCAGACATCCCTAAATTTTATGGTCTTATTTTAAGCAAGTATTGGTATGAGAAACTACATGGATATTTCGCGACCGATTGGTCACACATGTGGTTACCATATAATGGTAAACCAAATCAAATTAGATTTGATCACGAAAATTTTATGAAACATACTGTCATTGAAATAGAAGGACTAAACGAGCCTGTGATATTTACTAATAATATTATTGGAAATTATTCTGCTGAATCATTCCTTGGCTCATTCAATGCCAAAATCTCACCTTTCCCAAAAAATGCTATTAGTTCTCAGGTTGAATTTTTTTTTCAATCAGACACTTCTAAATGTATTAATATTAGTAATAAAACGTTATATCATTATTTGTTTTGGACTCTATACTTTGACAGTTCAAAATCAGACGATGGTGCAGGAGCAGGTTGCATTTTAATCAATCCGCAAGGAGAGAAAACAATGCTAGCTTGCAGACTTGAATTTCAATGCATGAATAATACCGCCGAATATGAAGCATTGATTCAAGGCCTATACAAATCCATTGGATTAAATGTTAAATATTTGCAGGTATATGGGGACTCTAAAATAATTGTTAAGAAAGTCAGGAACACAATCCATTGTATTTCTAGACACCTAAAACATTATCAAGCATTAGCTCAAAACCTCACTTCTCATTTCACTGCATTTAATATTTCAATAATCCCTAGGTTACAAAATGCAAGTGCTGATTTACTTGCCAATGTAGCATCTAAATTGATACCGTCAGAAGAATTTAGTCCAGATGGATCTTTGATTGAGTTGATTTTTAGGCCTTCCATTCCCGATAACATAACAAATTGGAGAGTGTTTAATGATGATACAGATATAATCGACTTTCTTTCATCAAATGGATCTTATGAAGGTAAAATCGTAGACGAACATGAACATGACCTACAAATTGAAAATAAACAGGATGCAAATCCAATTCCCAAATCTGTAGTCAAGATGGAAGATATCTATGATTTAAAATATAGGTTTAAAAAGGCTACCAATTCAAAAACACAGAGTTATACTCTAAGATTTGAGTTGATTAATCTTGGTACACCTGATAAACCTCGAAACATAAACCTAGGTTTGGGCTTAACACTCGATGAAAGGATGTCATTCATTGAATTGTTAAGAAAATATAAAAGTGTCTTTGCTTGCGATTATTTATATCTCAAAACATATGATACTTCTATAATGCAACATACTATACCCATGATTTCAAATGACAAGCATGTCCAACAGAAGCTTAGGAAGATCCACCCAAACTTAGAAAGTCAAATTAAGTTTGAACTCAATAAAATGCTTAAAGCCAAAATCATTTCACTTGTTAGATATTCAAAATGGGTGTCAAACATGGTTCCTGTGAGAAAAAAGAATGGAGACATTAGGATTTGCATAGATTTCAGAAATTTGAATAAAGCTTGCCAAAAAGATAATTTTCCTTTGCCTACAATGGAGCAGATTCTGCAATCAGTTGCAGGTTCTCAATTGATGTATTTTCTTGATGGATTTTTAGGTTACAATCAGATTATGATTCATCCAAATGTTAGATTAAAGATTACATTTAGAACAAAGTGGGGAACATATACATATCAAAAGATGGAATTTGGATTGATTAATGCTGGTGCTACAGTTCAATGAGCTATGGACATAGCTTTTAGAGGACTAATCAACAATTCAATTGTAATATATTTAGATGACATCACTGTCTATTCTAAAAATAGGAACAACCATATCAGTCACCTAAAATAAATCTTTGAGAGATGTAAGAAATTCAACATTTCTTTGAATCCTAAAAAACCTTATTTTGCCTTGGCAAAAGGTAAATTATTAGGATTCGTGGTATCTAAGAAAGGAATCTATATCGACCCCGATAGGATTCAAGAAATTGAAAACATTCCCCTGCCACATAACAAAAAAATGACGCAATAATTTTTAGGACAAATTAATTTTGTAAAAAGATTTATTCTTGATTTTTCTCAAATCGTCTTACCCCTACAATCAATGATCTGAAAAAATGAAACTTTTAAATGGTGAATAAACGAGAAAGATTCTTTTGAGTTGATAAAGAAAGCCATCATTGAGGCTCCTTCCTTAACAACTCCCAATTTCCTAAAACTATTTGTATTATACACATTCTCTTCTGATACTTCTTACGCGATAGTTTTGACAGAACTAAATGATCAGAACGTTGAAGCACCTATTTCATTCTTTCATTCTAACTTACGAGGCACTGAGCTAAATTATTCAGCTGTGGAGAAACATGCCTTTGCTGTATTTAAAACTTTAAAACATTTCAAACCTTTCCTCCTAAAAACACACACTAAGATAATAGTCCCTTACCTCACTGTAAGGTAGCTGTTAATCCAACAAGAGGTAGGAGAGAAGAGAGCAAATTGGGTTACTGCACTTCAAGAATATGATGTAGAAATACATCCTACTAAAATTTTTAGAGGTCAAGGTTTTTGCAGAATGCTAACCAGAGCCTCTCATTTACCAACAGAGGACGATCAATCTACTGAAGTGAAATTATCTGAGGTAAGCCTCAGCAATTCCGAATCACAATATGCTGATTTGAATTTTTTCTTGAAAAATGGACATGCTCCATTATATCTCAATTATACAGCTAAGCGTGCACTAAGGCTTAAAGAAAATCAATATCAATTAATTGATAATGTGTTATTCGAAGAAACTATGATGTTGTATTATTAAGATGTTTAGAGAAACCTGAAGCTGAAAAAGTAATGCAAGAATTACACAACGGGCCAGCTGGAGGTCATTTCGGAGGAAATACCACAACACATAAAATTTTGCATGTCAGGTACTATTGGCCAACCCTTTTCAAAGATGCACATGAATATGCAAGGAAATGCAAAGTATGTCAAATCATAGCAGGAAGAGAAAGGAAAGCAACACTCCCGTTGCAGCCAATAAATATACAACAACCATTTGAACAATGGGGGTTAGATATTATTGGTGAAATAACTCCAACCTCCTCCAAATAGAATAATTATATTCTAACTGCAACTGATTATTTTACAAAGTGGGTAGAAGTTATTCCATTAAAGGTAGCTAACACCCAAAACATTACGAATTTCATTGAACAATTTATAATTACTAGGTTTGGTCTCCCAACAGCTTTAATGTTTGATAATGCATCTTACTTTTCCGGAAATGCTATGGTAGAGTTTGCTTTGAAAATATGTTTTAAACTGAAATACTCAGCTAACTATCCGCAAGGTAATGGATTAGCTGAATCTACAAAAACGAACCTGATTAGAATTATCAAACAGACTGTAGAGAAAAATCAGAAGAACTGGCATAAAGCACTAATATTTGCTCTTTGGGCAAATAGAATCACTCAGAAGGCCTCAATAGGTAATTCTCGATTTGTATTAGTTTATGGGAAATAAGCAATTCTACCCACAAACATACCAATACCATCTCTTGCTTTAGTTCAGTTTATTGATGAAAGCCCTTCTTATTCTCTTCAACTTAGACATGGTCAAATCCTTAAATTAGAAGAACAGAGGGAGAAAACCAAAGCAACACATGCTCATCATCAATAGATAGTTAAAGCTTCATTTGATACAACATCCACTAGCCAAAGAAATTTTGAATTTGGAGATCTTGTTTTGAAATGGGATAAGGCACACGAGGAAAATGGTAGACATACCAAATTCCAAAGACTGTGGCTTGGTTCATTTCAAATCATAGAGAAATTAGGCCCATCCACCTTTTTGTTACAAGATTTGTTAAGTAGAAAAGACTCTTTACCTGTAAACGGGCAAATTCTTAAAAAATATATTTCTTAGAAGTTAAATGTTAGTTTTAAAATTTTAAGTTTTAGGAAAATAAAGATTGAATAGTATTTCTTTTGGCTGTTCAAAATTTTAAATTTATGATAATTTACTTTATTTTTCTCGATTCTATACATAAGAAGAGTAAAAGGATAATTATAAATATGAGATTTAAATAAACCTTATTTCTTTGGGAAAATTTTCAATTTACTAAAGACATTTAGTTTCTGAAAAGACTCTTGATTTTATAAAGTATAGATGTTTTTGTACCAGTCAAGAAAAGAACCAGTAACTTAGCAAGGGTTCTATGCAAAAAGGTATTTAACAACTCCATAATTATCATCCATAACTCTTAAATGAGCCAATGATTCACCCCACAATGTAATTAAAAATATTCAAAACTTAAAAGATAATGAATCTCATCACGAGCTTGTTTATCATGATCACGGGAAAATAATTTAGACTGATATTACCAAGAATGCGTATCATAACAGGGTAATAGCTCTTGATTGAAACAATCAAAAGATAAGGGGTCTCATCACGAGCCA
>APFE030307423.1:0-10030 GCA_000404065.3 Pinus taeda
AGATTAAATTTGTTTATAAGTCGCTAATTAGATATCAGTTAGTTAGATTAATAAATAGGTTATTAATAATTACTTTAGTTTATAATTAATAATTAATTTAGAATTAATTATAATTCTAATTTAGGATTTAATTTTTAATGAGAATTTTGATTTTTTTAGCCCAGCAACAGAATTTCCAGATTTACATCAGATTTGATCAATCAACTTTGGAGGCTCATAAATTGAGTTATACTTAGCCAAATGAGGCCCAAGATGGCTCATTGGAAAGAGAAAATCAAGGAAAACATTTTGGAGGAGGATTCACCAACAGATTTACTCATTTATTGGGTCAAAAATCAGGCAGAAGATCAGGCTCCGAATTTTGAAAACAAAATCAATTTTTTGAGTTATTTTATTCAATTTCATTTATCCAAAGTCTCTTCTGATTTCAGATCCATTGGTCAATGATATCCTTTACCAATCAAACCATTCCAAGCATTAATACAGAGCTTATATTTTGTTTTCAATTATTTATTTAAATAGAATTTGATTGGGTTTGATTTAATTGCCAACAATGCTATTTTGATTTTATGGTTGCATTTTAATTTATTTTGATTTCTTTTTGCAGGAAAAAAGTGGAAGAAATATGGAGAAAAAGATCTCAGTCAATGAGAATGCTCCAGCAATTGAAGATCAGAGTTTTGAGCAAGTAAAATTGGATTTAGCAGATTTCTCTTCAACAAACTCTTCCCTCAAGAATTCCTTCAAAAAATAGTATAAGTAATAGATTGCAGAATGTAATACATGATGCTCTCCTCTGCAATTTTAGACTTCTGAAAGCACTATTGTAATAGGAATTTAGAGTTGTAGGAGAGAGGAGAGAAAATCTCAGATCTGGTGATTATTGAGGATTTTCCTTTTGTATCTTGAATTATGTGTGAGAGGCAGAGTTTGCACTATTGTGGCTCTAGTTTTGAAGGCAGAAATTCAAGCAATGTAAAGGGTTGTTGGAGACCAAGGACAAAGGAATGGATGCAATAAATTGGTATTTCTAATACTATTGTTTCAAATATTAGTTTTAGTTTTATGGTGATAGGAATGTGTCATTTTATTCATGTTTTTGCACTATTGTCAATATGGGTAATTTGTCTCAATCTGGTTATTATGTATCTCTGTTTCTATGGATTAATTTCTCATTTTGGAGTAATTACTTACTCTGAAATCTGTCTTATGAAACTGATTTATTGAATGATAATGTGTTGTGAATTATTTCCACATGTCATTATTCAATTATTGGATCTACTGATTTGATAATTAATAACATTTTCGTGAACTACTTCCTGAATGTTGTTGGTTTATTATTTCAGTTAAGAGGTCTCAATAGGATGTGTTTTGGTAACCATAATATCAGTTAATTGAACTACTTCATTAACTTCATATTCACTATAAGCAAGACATGCTTAAATCCCAATATTTTGATTATCTTGCTCTTAGTTGGGTTAGATATATATCTTCCTAATTAAGATAGGATTTAGATTAGCTTATTTTGCTTGCATCATAGAATAAGCTTGCATTTAGAGTAAATTATACATTCTGTTAAGTCCTCTCATCAAGGAGGCAAAACTTTAGTTGTGGCTTGGCTGAACCCAAATCAGCTTAAGGGTCATTCTTTTGCCTAATCAGCAAGGAGAAGTGATCTGATATCCCTGACTATTGGTAGTTAAAGATACATTATAAACCAATAGCAATAGGGAGAAGGTAACTGGACCTAGTTAAACCAGTCGGAGCCACCACAACAAATGGAAAAGGAGTTGCTTTCAAGCTCTGGACCGGGTGGTTATCCCCCAATGTTGTTGTAGCGATTTTTGAGGCATCAACATTTTTGGCGCTAGAAGGAGGGCCTGAGATTTTTTGTCTATTGGAGTCTTTTCAATTTTAATATTTTATTTATTCTGATGACTCCTCTTAAACTTCCAATTTGGAGTTGTATCCATGGACGTGCATCCTCCAATACTCCACCCGAAGTGGTAAGACTCTTGTCTCAGGAAAAGTTTAATGGTAAGAGAAATTCTTCTGCTTTTAATCATGTCTTTCAATTTATTCAAAATGTTTCAAAATATGATTTTCAAGGAATTGATGAAGGCATTTTATGTAGGATTTTTACTCTCACATTTGCGGAGAAAGCCAGAAGCTGGTGCAAAACTCTTCCAGTTGCTTCAATTCACAGCTGGGATCAATTTGTTACAATTTTCATTTCTAAATTTGACGACTACGATTATGAACAGGTAAGTGAAGAAATTGAATACCTACGTAGGTTTGAAAATGAGTCTAATAATGATTTTAATGTTCGATTTCATTTGAATTGTTTAAAATTTAAAGATGAAGATAAGCCTACGGAAGAAGATTCATTAGATTGGTTTGAATATGTTTGTTCTCTGCCTCCCATTCCCAATCCATATGAAATTAGTTCAAGTTTTCTTTCATCCCCTTCCAACATAAATGAAAATCCCAACACGGATGTACAAATAAATGGTGATGAAGCGGTTTCACAAAGCTTGGAAAACATTTCGATTCAAATGGAAGAAGACAACAACAACAATTTTCGAGAAAAAGCCGCCTTGAAATCTGAAAGCTACTTTGAAGTAAATTCGGAAAATCAAATCACAAATCATCAAGTACAACCAGCAATCAAAATTCAAACTTCTGTACAAATTTCTGAATTTCTCCATGATGAGCAAATACCAAAATCAGAGAAGCAAAGCAGCGTTCTTCAAGAAAGCTTATGCATGCAAAGGAATGATCTGCAATCTGAAATTTATAATGAGCATAATGCACAAGAGTTCTCAAACAGAGACAGTTTTAAATGCATTATTTCAGGTTCACATTTTTCCCTTTATCCTGATATTTTTAATGATGGTAATTTTTCCCCTCTTGGTATTAATGATATTTCAGAAAATACAGAGGCTAATCTAAATGAATTACCATTATGTTTTTATCAAGATAGAGAAGCAATTAATGATCATTCTTTTGCCATTAATGAACATGAAATTCTTGTCCCTCCTTGTTTTGATATATTGGATGAGATAGAAGGGAATTGTAGAGAATATTGTGAAGTCATTTATGATAATTACTCTGACATTGAGGATGTTGATTTCTATTCCTCTCAAGAGAATCCTCATGAGAAAATTCAAATAACATTTGAAAATGAGAAACGCTTCAATTTAGGAATTAGCCCAACTAATCCTCATTTTAGAGTAGCAAATTATCTTCATGATTTCATTATTCAAGAAAACATTCCAATTTATGATTCATATGAGGATCAAACTCCCATTCCTATTCATAACCATAATTCGTTTTCTAATTCACAAATTGGAATTCAAAATTTTTCAAATTCCATAATTCTGGCCAATCGTTGTGAAAATGAAATCATTTCAAAACAATCCCAATTGTGCTGTAACATTAGTTGTACAAATAGTGATTTCCTTTTAGTTTTTCTTTCTCAGTTATTTTGTTTAAATTTGGATTTATTTTCTAAATTTATTTTGCAAAATTCTCACACTTTTCGCTAGCATATTAAACACCTTACTATCAAACACTCAATTGATGCATTGCCCAATTGGGAAATCGAAGTTTCATATTATAATCATCAGCATCGAAAGATAATAATATTCCAATTTATATCAATGCTAATGTTTCATCAAAAGCTTCTATCTTTTCAAAGGAAACGTCAACAAGAGAATGTATTTTTGCAATCTGGTCAGCAATTCAATTCAATTAATAAATTGCCATTTTACTTGAAAAGCTTCCATCCATTTTTCATTGACTCATTTGAAAATTGTTTGGAAATTTTTCCTTCAAGGAAAATTGTCAATGATTTAACATTTGTACATAACACTAACAAATTTTTTCAGGTCAAAGAATCTAAAAGCTTATCTTCACAATCTGGCGTATTATCTCTTCGTTTGAACATTTCTCAATCCTTAATAGAAATCCATCCAGATTTTTATTATCCAATTGGTAGTCAATTGGAAAGGAAATTTCAAGAGAGAGAGATTTTAATTAAGTTCCTAACAATAACTGTACATTCTGATTTCATATTTATTTTCCTTAGTTTAGTCAAATCTCTATTTTTAATACTAACATTTGAACTGTACATAAACGCAAGAATGAAAATGAGAAAATGGCTACACTACAAATATGACTATACATAGTCACTTTCATGTATATGGTTAGAATAGGAGTAGAATTAATTTAGTTAGCTTGTTTTATGTAGTTAATTTATTTGCAATAGTTCTGTAGATTAAAAAAATAAAACAAAGCAATCAGCGTTCTCATACATGTTCATTGTAAACATTTTTCCTTATCAGGAAATTTTAATTCTTGCTTTCCTTTTTGAAATTTTTTATAGCGATATATCTACTCTGCCTATTTTGAATAATGTCTTGATTAAATTCAATTAAAGTTGCACTTGCAAATGGGGGGTGGAGGCCGGGGGGTGAGAAAATGGAAAGAGGAAAGATGGTAACCTAAGGGGGGATGTCGGGGAGAAAATGGAAAGAGGAAAGATGAGATCTATAAACAAGAGAAACCAAAGGGGTATGTTGGTGGGGGTTAGGAAATATCCGAAGGATGTTGGAGGGGGGTGAAGGAGGCCGGGTATAAATGGGAAGAGGTAAAATGAAATCTATAAAAGATAAACCAAGGGTGGTTTGGTTTGGTTGTTGGTTGGAAGGTGGGGGTGATGGGGGGTCCCCCCTTCAAGGCAAGCCGAAGGCTCAAGGCAGGCTGAAGGCTCAAGGTTGGCCGAAGGCTCACTCACTGAGCCTTCGGCTCAATCACTTGGCCTTCGGGCAAGACTACTGAACAATATCGATTGCCTCAAAGCCACTTTTATTTATTTCGAGATTTCCTTCTAAGATTTTCTTTTGAAATTTATATGGTAAGGATTTGAGGATATAAAAGCTTCATGATCCCATTATCCCATGAGATGTATGATTGACTATGATAAGCCTAATTCTAATTCAATCATTAGTCAGTCTAACCTGTCACGGTAATCATATGAAGTTCATATTATCTTTCTCGGAATTTGCCAAAAGTTGATCTTAAGAATGCCCATTTTGCCGAGTGCACACATTTAAATCTGTTTTGATATTTTTCTACAATTAGTGGCTTAATCTCATTTTAATCTTTAGTTTATTATCTGATGCTGTAAAATGCATCATGTTTATTTACTAAAGGCATTATTGAACAGTCACTATAACAATACAGATTTTTCTCAAGATTAATTCGGAAAGAGCAGAGGTAATAAATTGTTACTTCACTTCGAAAGGGAAGCATAGTTTCATATTTATTTCTGGTAAATTTTATTTTCCATGAACATGAATAATTGATATCATTTAGGCTGATTGCACACTTAGATTTAGAATAAATAATGAGATGATTTTAATCAAAGGAAGAATTTGAAGATTTATCACGTAAAATTTATAGACAAATTCCTTTCAGGTACACATTTACAACTTTATTCTCATCCATTATTAGTTCATCTTTTCCTTAGTTTATTTTTGATTTCTGTTTTGTTTTATTCGCAGGTTCTCATTTGTTTTCAAAACTTGAAGTAAGCAGCAAGCTCATTTCAAATTTGCAAACAGGTTCAGGGAAATTCAATTTTGATTCATTAGAATTTAAGCATTTTTTAGCTTTGCTTTCATTCATTAGAAAACCCAATTGAAATTTCAAGAAATATCATAAGACCATTTGCGCCATAAGATTTCATCGGAAGTAGTTCTTAGTATTTCTTTTGATAACAAATTGTTCATCAAAGACCTCTGATGTATTATCTTACTCATATGCCATATTGCATTTCGCATATCGGAGCTTTCCAAGTGAAGTATACTTCCATGAACATGAATAGCCTATCTCCGATAATCGACTTTACCGATATTGTGATAAACACATAATTCTGGACCCGATATGAAATTTGAATCAAATTCATAAAAAATATCGCGTCCGTTTAATTGCAATAATGGTAGGAGCATAACTTTTAAAGGGCCGATATTTTGGATCCGATATGTTATCAACTTTTCATCATAAAATTATCGGGTCCACTCTTCATCACATATCGGCATATTGAGAATTGTTATATCATGCGCTTAAGATTGCCGATCGCAATCGCCGATTAGTTATGTCATTCATCGCATCGCCGATATCGCAATCGCTTCCTTGCAGTTTTATTTATGGCCGATATCTCGGATCCGATATGTTATTAAAATCCCATCATAAAAAGTTATCGGGTCTTCTCTTCGTCGCATATCGGCATCGCAAAAATATACTTTGTTACAATGGGTACCCAAAGTTTGTCGATTGCCGATTAACTACATCATCCATCGCATCGTCGATAGTGCAATCATTTCATCACATTTATTATGCTCATGTCACTTCTCTGAATCTACGATGTGCGTTTTACGATACGGGAAACACAAGGTAAATATTTTTTGATCCCCGATATAATGTTTCTTTAATGATGTGATTGCTTCATTCCATTGCACATGTTCTTATCAGCAACTTGCCATTGCAATCTCCGATGCGATAACTTCCAATGGATGCCTTTGAGCCATTAACATTTAATCGATATATGGCATAACAACAAAAGTGAAGTCTTGCAAATTAAAATTCAAGCATGGGGAAGAGACATTTGATGCGAATCATCCGATACAATGATGTGTTATTTTAAAAGCAAGCTTGGGTAACCACTATCGTAAGAAAGCAGTTAATGACCAATTTGCAGCATATTCAAATTATTTCTATTTCTCATATATTTCAGTTTCAAATATATAATTCCATAATTTAAAATGGAATTCAAGACCTCTCTATCTTCATATTTAGATTTTATTATCTTTAATTTGGTCTTGATTATGGACAATTTATAAAATCATGGAATTTATATGAAACTTATGATAGTTTGAGAAACAGTCATTGCTGCAAATTCTCATTTTCATTTCTGATGCATTTCTTTTAATTTCAATTCCCTTGAGCACTAAAAATTTCATTTTTACTACTTGTTTTAGTTTAAATAAAATAAATAATGATTTTGGGTTATATGATTTTGGTTAGTTTGACTTCTTCATGTTTTTAATATTAATTAAAATAAGAAGTCAGCCACTTTGGAGAAATTGATACCTTTTAGGTAAGATCAAAAGCAATGATCCAATGGTAAGATTCATGTACCCACTTTCATTAATTTCCATTTCATCACTCTAGTTTCATTTTTTTTTTTAAATTATGCTGATATAAAACTCTGTTTTGCAGCTCTTCATAAAATCTTTCAATCTTTTACCGAATCAGATTTTCAAGGTCTTATACTCTTCTCCTGGCTTTATTTCAATAAGCAGCGATAATCTTCATCGAAACAGCTACACCAAGAAGTTTCTGAACCTTTAATCTGTTTCTTTAAGCGTTTCTTTTTAGAAAATGATCAAGATGATGCTTTGAAACAAGAATATTAATATCAGATAGAAAGTTTTCATTGTGGCTGAATTTTATCGTCACTGCTATCCAAAAGGCCTAAAACACTTACAAACCTACAAAGTATGATTTTTCTAGATCTCAACATAAGAAGGAATGATTACACAATTATTTTCTTTTCTTCATATTGTTAAGACATTGGTATAAACATTCTTGTTTGAGTTTATCTTTCGAAACTTGGATTTTCTTTTCTACTTTTAAAATTTCTTCATTTTTATTTTTGTTTGCTGATTTCTTTTCTCATTGTAGTATAAGAATTCTTTTCCTTTGGATTTCAGATTTGATTTTGGTGACTTTTCCATGATTTATATGGAAGGCCTATTTGTTACCTAACAATGGTCAGGATACGTGGAGAAAAATTGTTAATAGTCACCTATTAGCGTTTTCTTAAATCTCTTAGTAAAGTTTAATTTTCTTATTATAAAGGTAAGCATACTTGAGGAAGAGATTACCAATCAAAAGAAGTTGGCAAAGTATCATAAAATCTGAAAATTTCTTTTTCATCAAATTGTAATCATTTTGAGATTTCAAAATTTTATTAAAATCTTTCAGAGTTCTATTATCAGTCAAGAAAAGTTATTTTTAACCAAGTAAAGACACTTTACAGCAAAGCACCTTTAACTCTGAAATTGTCATCTTAACTCTTAACGAGTCAATGATTCTCCTGTCCCAAAGAGTCCTTATTTTCTAGAGAATAATCCAGAAATATATTTAAACTTAAAAGATAAGAGGTCTCATCGTGAGCCTGCTTACCATGATCATAGGGGAAAATAGGCTGACATTACCCACACTGTTAAACAAACCAGGGTAATGGCTTATGATTGCAAACAATTATAAGACAAGGGGTCTCATCACGAGCCAGCTTGTTCAGTCCAATTTTAACCAGTGAATGGCATTGTCAACTATCTGGCTACCATACTAGGATAATGGCTTTTAAGATTTAATAAAAAATAAAAAATAAACAAAATAAAAAGTAATACATATATAAATGGATTTATCTCTAGATCAATAATTCTTAAACAAATGGGATTCTGAATCATTTATGATTAAAAAGTAACCCTGCCGAGACTATAGATGTTTGCCGGCAGCAGTGGCTCTACTTGTGAAAAATGAGTATATTCTAAAAGCTAAGCTGTAAAGTGACCCCTGCTTTATCTCTAAAACTAATTAAGGACTCATGTAGAGTTTTAAAATATTTTAATATATGAGGAATTTTAAGAAAAATTACAATTAGATGATTCTTGCTTTTATTTAAACTAATGAACTTAGTCAAGCATTTCAAGAATAATTTTCTCTTCTTTAATTATTCTTACTTTAATTTTAGGAAAATCGCATTCATAACAAAAACAGATAACTGGTTCTTCTCCCGTGTGTCACCAATTGTTGTGGTAAAAACACAACACCCCCATTATTGATGCGTCCACTTCGAATAATGGGGACCCTTTCTATAAAAATTTTGGCTAAACACCTTTTTGGATTTTTATTTTAGTTGATTGCCCTGCGCTTTTGTTAATTTTTAGTTTTCTTTGGATTCTTGTTTTGATTGCTTTGTTAGAATCGATTTTTTACAAGCTTCACATTGACGCTTGTTTTGCCTCATTTGGTCAACTGGTTTGAAAATGGCATTCCTTTGAAGTCTCATCATTTATCTAGCCTGGGTTAAAAATGCATAAAATGTACAATATCAAATTTTGTAAATAAATTAGTTCAATAAGGCATTCAGTTTAAATATTAACTCGTAGAGAAATTTACTAACATTTTTCATTTTTCAGCCAAATCATTAAGTATCGAGATTTAAGAAGTTTATTTCAATTTCTAAATCAATTATTAATCTCGAAAACCCAAACATAAAAGTGGCTGTAGTTTAGAAACTTAAATTCATAGAAATAAAACCAAAATAAAATATATATTTAAAATTAAATTTTAAATTAATTAAATTAATTAATATATTAAATATAATTAATTTAATGAAATTAAAATTTAAAACAGAAACATATAATAAAATTGTTTTGATCACGTCGGGACTTTTTATCGCATCGGGAATTTCATATATGACATAAATTATGAGCCCTGATATACACCATAACAATTCACTTAACACATTTTAATGAACCACTCCACCTTCCCAATGGCCGATACACGATGGCTTGAAAAAGCATTGAGGTATGACAAGTTGATTTGATTTAATGAGGACTTCCATACCCCCGATGCGATATCACATCGGGATTTCGGATGGTAATTAAAGCCTTACAACATACTCCTCGATATGCCGATACGATTCCCCGATCATTAACAAGCATTATCGTAAGTTTTTATTACACATTGGTTTTAAGTTTTGTGTTAATTTGAGATTTAAAAAAAAAACACTCATACGTATGAGTGGAGTTAATAAGGAGTGGAGTATGGTAATATGGTAGGTTAATAATATTAATTACTTTATATATTATATAATATGTAATATATATTATATTGTTTAAATTAATATGTAGTATTTAATTAATAAATTTTAAATTAATCATATTAATTAATT
>APFE030307425.1:0-51301 GCA_000404065.3 Pinus taeda
AAAAGTTCTTGAAAATTATAAGCTATTGTACCCAAGGATTGTAGCCATTGGACTCCTAGTACAACATCAGCACCTCCCATTGGAATGGAAAGCATTGGGCTAGTCAATACATACTCTCCCATGGATAGCTTGACATTATGGCATTTTCCAGAGGAATTTATTGTTCCTCCATTTGCAATCATCACTTGACACTCTGGTGCTGGATATAGGAAGCAATTCAATTCTTTTGCTACCTTACAATGAATAAAAATTGTGGGTACTTCCTGAATCAATCAACACTATTACCTTTTTCTTCTTGATTTGTCCTTCTATCTTGATGGTTTGAGGAAAGGTAATTCCTGCCAATGCATTACAAGATATCATTGGATTCATTTTTTCTTCATATAGGCTTTGTTCCTGGAGTATATCCTCTTCTTTTTACCTTTCTTTCTCCTTTTCTTCTTCCTCTTCACCATCTATGTAGAATAATTGCTTCTCAGCACACTTATGACCTTTAGTGTATTTACTATCACAACTGTAACAAAGCCCTTTTGCTCTTTTTTCTTCCAATTGTTGTGGTGTCAACCTTATAGGTTGTGGAATATTAGGGACAACACTTCCATCTTTATAGTTGTGAGTGGTATGCTTCTTGGTTGCCATAATTTTGCTTTCCATTTTTCTTGCTAACCTGAATGCCTTCTCTAATGAATCAGGTTCCCAAAGGCGAACATCATGTTGGATATTATCCTTTAAAGACCCTATGAACACATCAATCCTATGCTCCTCTGGAATATCTTTTACCCTTATGTTCAATTTTTGGAACTCCTCAATGTGCTCCATTATTGAACCCTTTTGTTTGAGACTTATCAATTGGCTAAAAAGTGTTGCTTTTTGTATCCTCATAATGTGCTGTCAATTCTTCCGTAAAAATTGCCCAAGTGATAATTTGTTTATGAGAGCAAAGCCATTGATACCATACAAATTGATTTGGTTCCAAATATAAAGTTGCAATACGTACCTTTTGTGTGTTTTGCACATTATTGAGATCGAAAAATTGCTCCATCTGTAATATCCATGTTGCGGGATCCTTGCCATCAAACTTCCTCATATCGATTTTTGGAATATGATGGGTCTTCCATCCCACATTAGAGTCTATGGAATCATGATTAACATTTCTTTTGTTCTCATCATCAGTTTCTTTTACTACCCTTTCACCCTTAGTGACCATTTCTTGTAGCAACTTATTCATATTTATCTTCAATTCGTCCATGTCTGTCTTCAAATCTGTCTTCAAATCGTCCATGTCTGTCTTCAAACCTGTCTTCAAATATGTCCTCAAATTGTCCATGTTTGTCTTCAAATCTGTCTTCCAATCGTCCATATTAGCTACCACACCCTTTATCTTAGATTCCATGCCATTTATCTTAGCTTCTGTTAGCTTTTGTGAGGCTGACATTTTTTTCACTTGGTCTTGTAATTTTGATATATCATGTAGCATCTCTTCCTCTTATTCATGAGTCATGCTAGAGCCTTCAAGTTCCTTACTAGGTGTTTGCATTTTCTTTCCTCGGGGCATCAATTACCGATAATAATGCTCTACTAGCCCTTTGACTTCCTCCAAAAAAAAAATTCAAACCAATCTTAAGCAAAAATTTTAAAAAATCTACTAATCCCTAGACCTAATGACTGAAAATGACTCTCATCCATTAAAAGATCGAACATTAACTGTCATGGACTTTAGTGAATATTGGCCAAAGACCTAAGCCAGCAGGTGCCAGACATGAGGGGAAATGACTAACAAGACCTTTTCCGTCAGATTATGGCATGCCCCTAGCGGAATGAAGCTGAGTGAATGGAGCGGGACTCCTAAAAATAAAATGCAGGAAGATTTTTGATCTTTGACGGAGGACTGACAAGACCGACTCTAACACAAGGTTCAGTGCAATTTCATCTCAAATGGTTTTTTTTTTTTCTTTTGAAACATCGGAGAAAATTTTTTATAGTGAAAATGCCACGATGACCTATTTGGAGCAGCGAAACCCTAGAATCCAAAGCTTTGATTCCAAATGTTATGAAACCAGCTCACAAAAATATAGGAAAGATAGATCAACGCCTTATAATTCAGCCTCTTCGAGGGGTCAACCTCCTTTACATTACACAAATGAATGATTCTTTGATGATTCAAATGACAAAACCTCATTTCTATATATAGGAGTTTAAGGAGTCACAATATAACCCGGCCGACCTAACAATAATAATATAAAGGCACAAAATAACAATAAAGGGATTCTATGGGGCATAGTAATAACAATGTGGGGACAATAGGGGCACAACAATATTAATAAGGAATACAACTACAATAGTAATGGGGTAATCACTACTATTATAGGGACCTAACACAAAACTATAATTTAGTATTTCTTATTTAATTATTGTAACCTTTCATCTTTTAAATTATCAATATTATTATAATTATTTTCTTTATTAGCTTTAATATCTAATTATTTAAATAATTATCTAAATGTATTAAAAATGTATTTTTTTAAACAATTTAAAATCTTTGAAAAAGGAAAAATAATAATTTAATATATGACAAAAACCTATTTTTAAAAGAATGAGGGGATTTATGGGTATTATCTTTAAACTAGGGAAGTAGGTACTCATGGCTTTTCTTTGAGTTATCATTTCTATTTGACCAAAGTGATTCTTTGAGTTCATCTTGAGTATAATAGTAATATTATTTTTGGTAACATGAACCATTTATTATTACTTAAAATATAATATATTATTATTATTATTATTATTAATATCCAATTTTAAGGTCACTACCAACCCAGACACCAAATTGGTGTATGAGATCCCCTTCTTTGTGGGACAAGGGAGCCACCTCCGTGTAGTGATTTTACTACTAAGTCTATGAAGGCATACATACTCTACCCCCCTCTAGTTTTGAACCTGTGACCTTTTAGGAGGAAACACATACTCTACCACTTCGGAAACTAGATGAGTAACATAGATTCAAAATTTTTAGATTGTCAATATTCTTCATTATCTAAGAGTTTGATTAAAAAAAAACTATCAGTAGCATAGAAAGTAAAATATATATTCATAACATACTAATAAAATTAAGTAATAGTTTTGCTACAAATTATTAGATCTTGTGGGCTTCATTTTGCAGAAGTATGCCATTGGACTAGTGGTTTTCACTTGGTATCATTGTTAGAGGATGAAAAGTTAAGGTTTTTTTGTTCTTGGAAAGAAGTGTGTTTTTTTCTATTGATGTTATCAACTTTATCTAGGAGCTATGCCATGAACATGAATAGTTATTACTATGTATCTTCCCTATTGGTGAGTACCCTTACAATTAAGGTTTTTATGTTATAGTAGTGATTTATTGTTCACATGTATGACATAACCCTGGCTCTAGTGGAATTCACTACATGATGGTTCCATTCCCTCGTTTCATGTTCTATATATATGTATGGAATAAAACATCTTGATTGACAAACCTATTCTTCCACATCGAGAATAACCCTTTGAATAGTTGTAGGTATTATATCATTTTTGCATTCCATGTCTACCCTTGTAGTTGTAGCTTCCTGAGCCCATGTTTGTTGGTTATAAGAAGGACTAAAATCTAAACAAGTGGAGACACCAAGACATTCTCTTCTGCCATTGCATCGAGGAGCTGATAGCTAATTCCTAAACACAGTAGGAAACAAAAGGAGGAATCCAAGTGAGGGGATTCCGTAAAAGATATAGGTGAGGAACAATTCAATCAAAGCAAGTTTTCTAATCGAGGGGAAATGGAAAGAGTGTTATGCCTAAGCAGGCGAATCAAATAGGGGGTTTGGGAAAAGAAATGTAAAGTGTGAGAGAGCCAATAATTAAGATATGAAAGTAGAGAAGCATGAGAGAGAATATAAAAGGAGAGATAGAGATAACATATAGTATATAACTGGGGTAGAGTAAGAAATTCACCTTAGAGATAAGTTCAATCCCCCTAAAATAATTAAACCTAGAAGGGACAAAAAATTGGAAGCCTTAAATTCCAAAAATTGGATTAAATGTAGTGTAGAGAATGTCTAAAAGTGAAGCATAATTCCAAGTAGAGATGATCATGAGAAGAAACTGACATACTTCACTGATATTGTTGGAGTGCTCTTTTTGAAGCATTTCTAGCCAAGGAAGATTGCCAATCACACATTCCTCGCCCGTTCCATTTAGCAATTTTTTTGAACAAACAACACCATTACAGCTCCTTATAGTCCATGGTTGGGAAGTTATATTAATGAAACCATCTCTAGGCCTTATGTGGTTTACCTTATTTAGCTATCCACTAGCATTATTCCTTTTTTGTTCATGTTAGCCATTATGAGTCCTTAAATTCCCCTATATATCAAGATTGAAAATGAGTGTACAATGTCGAAACTTCACATGATCAAATACATGAGCACTAAAATTTTTGTTAAAGATGTTTGCATGAATTCCATAATGTGGAGTACGAGAGACCATGATGATTGACAATTGAAAGGAAAATTGCCTTACTCTTTTGTTCTCATGGCACTCATCCTAAACTAGGGAGAACTACCTTGAACACACTCAATGGAAAATATGGTCTTAATCTATTATTTCTATGCAGGAAACCCTTATATAATCTAGGATGTCTTTATTTTAGTTGACATCTAGAAATTCTCCATTATATTTTAGTCCTAAATTGGTGAGATTTTTAGCTAATTTATTTATATTTATTAATACATGCACATGAATGCAGGAAATAATTTAACCTAGTTGTCCTTGATTCTTTCTAGGTTAATTATGAGCCTTCAGATATTGTTGAATTTCACTAGAGTTGAGCCATTCTATATTTTTTTTATCATTGTATTGGTGATTTTGGAGTCCCCTTCTATGAAATTTTTTTGGATATTTAGTAGGATTTCTATAATTATACCTTGATGTAAAGCATAGATCTCATCTACATTATTCGTGCCATTTCCAATTGCTCCTGAATATATATAAATAATCTATAACTTCTCATTTCTCAAGGGTCATTCGTAGCTAGATGGGAATAGTTTTCCTTTAGAAGCTCCATGAAATTTAATTTCAGGAATCCCTATGGAGGGGGAAATCATTTGTTATGACTTGAATAATGAGGATGAGGGGTGTAAAGTTTATTAGAAAGGAATATTGTTGTAGTCGTAAGAATTTAATTATGTTGGATTCCTTTGATTAACATTCCCAATCCTGATGTCCACATGGGGTAGCTCAAGCGGCAATGGCCGTGGAAATGAAGTCTCACCGAACCGGAAGTCTTGGGTTCAAATCTTGGGCTACCCTTCCCCCGTTGAGGGGTACTTAATGGACATGTAAATCGGAGAGTCCCACCCCAGCCTACAAAAAAAAAAAACATTCCCAATCCTAATTTGTGCATGGAGTGATTAGAATAGATTCCCTTACTTTCCCTATGATTGAGTACCGAATGGTATCTAGATCCACACATTTTTCTTTGAATATTCTTTTGTTTCTTTGCTCTTAGACGTACCATACGATGAATAGTGGGAAAATATTCTATGCTCTTTTAACATGATATTGTTGAAGGGTGTTAAAGTCCATTCTTCAATAATGGAGTGTATGTTATTGCTTCTTTATCTATTTTTTTGAATATTATTTTCAATATGTCACATAGTCGTAAAGGAAATTTACATTAACTTGTGCAACTCCTTTTATATTTTCATTCATAGGTGACACTTGACTAGGGCTTAGAACCATATAACTTATCTGAGTTTAGTATTTTATTTTGAAGGAGCAACCACAAGAAGAAAATTATTTGGGGCATATTTTGGCTTTCCACAATTTTCTCTCATAGTTGTTGTGAATATATTGTATGCCTCTATTATATTGAAAGTACCTTTGGGTTTGTTACCACTCAAACTAGCACAAGACATAAAGGGGAATACCTAAAGGGAAAATGTAAGGCCAAGGGTAACAAATGGAGTATTAGCCCATTGTCACCTCATCTAAGGCTCCCTTCAATTTATGGGCTTTCACCAATGGGAGGAGACCCAGTATGTGTGTACTCATCAATGAATGATATGTCAATGCATGTAATTTCCATGTTGTATTTTAATTTTCTTGGTCTCTAGCTCTTTCATTAGGGTCTTCTTATATTTTTTGGTAATGTTGGTTGGCTACTGTGTGTTTTCTTCCTAATGTCTCCACTAGTATTTCTTTTTTGTTTGCATCCAAAGGTGCCTAACAAAAAAATTTCCTTCTCACAATTACATGTTCTTTTTGAGGTTTTCCACATCCCATTCTTATTCAAATCTTGTCCATTGTTTCGAGGATTCTTCCTAAAAAATGGATAAGTTTCAATCCCAAACCTCCTAGAAGCAATGATATTGAATAAGGTGTTTATTATTCCATGTCTAGTTACATAAATGTGATAATTTGTTTTGTCCTTGTAGTCATATTAGTGATATTGATTTATGTTTAGAGTGTATTTATTTTTCCATATTTTTCTTGCTAGATCCCTTGGGTTCTTAATCCATCTCCACCACATTTTGGCTCCAAGGGCCTTGAATGATAATTTCCAGCCCTCTTATGCCCAACCCACATGTTACCTTTGGGTTACATAATCTCTCCCATGCTATAAGAGTACCCCTCTTAATGAACCCTCTGAAGCAACATGTTTAATTTGTCTATTTAAACCTACCACCATGAGGAGGAAGAGATATGTGGAGAGGTGATATCCTTGTTTAATATCGTGGGAGGGATAAAAGTATAGAGAGGGGATTCATTAACACACACACACACACACACACACACACACACAACACACTATACACATTCATACATACACATCACACATATATATATATATATATATATATATATATATATATATATATATATATATATATATATATATATATATATATATATAGATATATATATATATATAGATGAAAAAAAACTTTTGTTACTCGTTGCATGACCCATGAAATCCAAGTTGGAAAAAAAAAATAAGACTTTAGCATGTGGAAAATGAATTTCTAGTTGAGCCTACCAAAAGAATTTAAAATATCAAGTTTGATGATCATACCAAATTTTTTGAAGGTAAATAGAGAGTGTATATGTTTCTTAGATATAAGAATACGATCAACGATTTTATTCCTTATACATATCCTATTTTTCCCTAGATATTATAGGTGGGAGGAGAGGATTTGTTCTATTAGCTATGGCCTTCGAAATTATTTTATATATTACATTGCAAAGCATAATGGGTTTGAAGTCTGTAGGGTTTTTTGAATGAAATTTCTTTGGAACGAGAACAATTATAGTTGAATATAAGGTCATGAGTAGGAAATATTATTTCCATGAATTTTCAATAAGTTGCATCACGTTTTTGGCAATAATTTGCTCGCATTCCTAAAAGAATTATGCAGTGGATCTATTTGGCCCTGGGTTTTTTGGGCATATCCTTTAATATTTCTTCCACTTCTACTAGAGTGACCTCTAGCATGAGAATATCATTATGTTGATCAATGATCATTTTAGGTATATTCTTAGTTTTATTATTATTATCATTCTATCCCTTACTAGTTCCATTTGAAACTCATTAAAATATTTCTCATTAGAATATTTCTTGAGTTCTAAAGTAATTTACTAATGGCTCTCATTTTTTTGGATTTGAGAGTTCTAGAGGTTGAGTATTATGTTTTTCTTTTGTTGTTAAGTCATTGATCTATGGAAGAACTTTTTTTTTCTCCCTCTTTTAACCATTGTACTCTTAATTTTTTGCTTCCATAGAATTTCCTTTTGTTTCATGTGTTCTTCCAGTTGAATTTTAGTGATCGATTCTTTGTTTTCAATTATTAACTTCTTCCTTCATGTATGATTTCTTGTTAGATTCTCTACATTTTGTTTTCCACTTTTTTCTTTTCTTCACGTATGTTGTCGAATTCTACTATGTTCATTTCCTTTAGATTTTTGTTAATAAATTTTAATTTATGATGAAATTGGTACATGGTATTTCCTTCTATGGCATTTCCTTCATACCACTAATTTTCAATGCTACTCTTAAGAGAGAGGCGCCTCGCCCAAAATGTTTCAAAGAGGGAAGGTTGTTCCTTGGAGTTCCTTTCTAGTCCATGAAAAGTTTTATGGGCCAGTGATTAGAAAAATGGCAAGACAATACTTTAGCTTCAAAATTGAGACCCAAGAGGAAGAGAGTTTTATATAGAAAGATATATCAAGCTATGATGATATCTCAGAGAAACCTCATCTCTTATTATTCTAGGTGAAGATACCATTATTAGATTTTTGGTCCACTAGTTTTGAGTGTTGCAAGAAGTATGTGAATAGTTGAGAATCTACATCTAATGTTCTAATTCCTCCCATTTTTCATTGGAGGAATTTGATCTTGTTGAAATTCAATTTAATTATCCAATAATTATCTCTAATTTTTTCTAGGTTTCTAAGATTTAAGATGAAGGATTTGTTTTCCATGAGTACAATTGGTGCATACACATTAGTGATGAATACAACTTTTAAGGAGCCTAATATTTGAAATCGGGCTTTTAAAGTTTTTGGTGTGGCTAAGGACTCTAAAAATGTTATATTGCGATGGTTCCATAGGATTGATATTCGTCGTGATGCTCGATGAGAAAGAGTTTATATTGACTGACAATCTTTTCAGATGGACTTGGATATTTTTTGAAATGCTTCCATAATATATTTGGTTTCTTACATCATGATTATGTCATGATTTTATTGTTTAATTTATTTTTGGGAATATCTAATTTGTTTTTCCATTGAGACCCATAATATACCATGATATTACTTTCATTTATGATTTGAAGGGGGAGGTTGGAAGGCCTCTATCATCAAGACCACTCTACTGGTGTTAACTAATCATCCTCCCATTTCCTATATAATCTATGTATTACTCTTTCTCCCTCCCTTTTAATCTTCCTTTCCCCCTAGGAGCATTACTTATTGATATTAATTTTAACTTCTAAAGAGAGATATTAGGGTTTTGAGGAGTTACTTGGTGCTTTCTTGTGCAAACATTTTTGAGATTTGAGATAAGATTGAGTTATTAATTGGACATGATATTTTAATATAGTGGCAAGGTATTTTAATTTCCATTCTAACATTATCATTTGGATATATGTTTCTCTAACATTTGTGTCCTCCTGATATTCTATGTCAAGTTCCTTTTGCTCCTCCCATGCTATTAATGTGTCTTCTATATTTTCCTTATGCTTTAATTGCCCCCTTATTTTTCTTCATTCCCCAATATGTGTTCTTGAGTATTTATGTTCTCACTAGTTCCTTTCCCCTTTTCCTAATTTTCTTAGGGGATATACTCCTCTATTAGCAAGGAATAGTAGTCATGACTTCTCTTCTTACTTTTTTTTGATTGAGACTATTTCAAACCCTTCTTAATACTCCTAATGCTCCACTTGTGAATAAATTCGGGTTTGGTTCAAAATGCATCCCCTAAATGGGTGGTTATATTAATGCCATTTCATGCATCTAAAAGGTATTTGTTCAAAATCTATGGGTTTCTCTCATATTTTATCTTGATAACTGATATGTATACTTATTCAGAGGGATTTTGTCAATTCCATGTAGAGACACAATCTTGCATGTGGTGTGCATCTACCAAGCATTCTAGTTTCTAGTACCATAATGGAAGACCCAATGACATTTCCAATACACTCTAATATGTATTTATGCTATAATTACCGTGGAAATGTGTATATGCAGATCCACATTAGTACTAAGTTGTATTCCTCCTTTTTTGGGTTAAATATCTCAACCCATAGTTTCATATATAGTTCTACAAAGTTTAGAAAGTAAGGCCCTCAAAATATTTTATCCCTAACCTCTATATTATTGAGAATGATTATGAATAATCCCATTAAACCCAATTTGAGTTCAATTTATCCTTTTATCTATTATTATTTGATGGTCCATAATATGATTATTCCCTCTTAGGGCCATATGCCAACAAACTTGCAATTTTATGCATAATCCTTCATGAAATTTATTTAACTCCAACTTTATCTAATTTCATGTCTTCCCTCCTCTGTGTATGAATTGGATGTTACTGAGGGTTATAAATTGTTCCTAATGGCACTATGATTGTTGAGCCTATGAGATTAATTTATAGAGGCACAACATACCACAATGTTGCTAAAGTAAGGGTTGTATCCTCCCCCCATGGGAAAGCCATGTGGATTCAAGAGTTTGGTGAAACAAATAAACCCTCGTTAGGAAATGTTGTGTTTGATTCTGGCTCTCACTAAGTGATTTGATTGAGAAACCCATAAATATCAATTATGGATATTATTTTCAAATATAATAACTTATTTAATTAATATAATAATTTATATTATTATAAAATATAATAATATTTGCTTGATATTAATTATAGATATTGTTGTACTTAGTTATTGATGATGATGGTGATTGATGCACACTAAGGCTGGAATACTTTAACAATCCTAGAAGGTAAAATATTTTTTTGTGGACTTATCCATCTTGTAGACAAGAGCTATATCCATAGACCCCAAAGAAACCTAGTAACAAACAATCAAGAGCTACTACCTTTTTCTAGACTATGATTGACTGAAACAAATATGATGATAGAGGTTACTTACCATTTAAATGAAATGATGGATGAAGTCCCTTTCAGATATCTTGTTCATTTGTTCCTTGATGCTTTAGAGATACTCTTGTCACTCCCCACAACTTATATGTGACATCTTAAAGGAGATCTGCATTGACAAAAACAAACAAGAGATTAAATCATCCAATATATAATGATAAGTTATATGGATTAATTTACCAATCATATACCATAAAGTGATTAATATGCAATCACAATATCTGTAGGTGATCAAGGAATCTTACAAATTATATCAATGAATATCCAACCCTCTCCTTGAATGAATAGCCTTTCAACGTCAATCTTGCAGGATAAGCCTACCTCTAATAGTCCTCGTCAATCCTCATGCCTGGGTTAGGTTTATACGGAAAGAGTAGGAATTTTTGGATCCATTTTCCAAGGGATGAGATCCAATAATTGTGGGATAGGTATTCTACAAAGAGAGGGAGGTTCTCCATGATGGGAGGGATCAAGACTCAATAGAAAACCATTCGAAGGTTGCTGGTTGGGATATACACTACCAACAATGCTTCTAGACTTTATTTTTTATTTTTACATGTGTTAAGTTATGTTCATAGGTCATAGTGTAAGACAATGCATACTTATGCCCAAATGCTAATGGTATTCTCTACCTATGTGCAAAAATTAGCTAAGAAACTCCACAAGTAGCCAAAAAGTAGGGTTTTGTACCATGGGATCTGAGAATTCCACTTTCCTTGGGATAATTTATGTTCAAACTTTGTAGGGGAATGCTCGAGGACACATTTATCGATAGAAAAAGATCCAAAGTCATGGTGATTTGCCTAATGTGACAAAATGATGTGAAACTAATATTACTCAAAATTATTTAGAGTTTTATTTCTAAGTTCAAAATATATTAAAGGAATCCTTCCAAGATTACCTCAATTTCATTGAGTTAAAATGTCAAGAAGGTTGGTAGTGCGACAAATATTTTGAAGATTAGATCTAATGTTAGTATAATATGGAAACCATAAGAGAAAATGTTATTCATATTCAACTCTCCTAACGTTGCAAAATTGATAGGCTCTTTCAACCCATGCTATTTTTGAAATTGAACCTCTAGTTTCACTATAGAGCTCATGAAAAATTGTTTTTATTTTACTAATGTCTATTTTTTTATTTTGATAATATTGTTTTATTATATCATTTGTTAATTTTTGTTTGTGATTATTCATTTCATGTTTAATTATTGTAATCTAAATTTAATATGAATGAATCATTATATATAATTCAAAATAATTTGGAGTGTGCATTACCTAAAAGTGGTAGGGTATGTACAAATATATATACTTTAGTAGTAAAATGATTATGTAGAAGGGATTGATTATACCCCACACAAGGGGTCATACCAACTTGATATCTCATTGAATTGTGATATTCAAATTATATTATTACTATTACTAAATTTTAGGTGTTAATCGGCATAATTACTATCAAATATATTTTAAATTAACAAAAATGTAAATAACTCCAAAAAAATGAAACATAGACTATTCATCATTTTTTCGGAATTAGAAATGTTTTATATTTATAATATAAAATATGGGTGGTGCTAGATAGTCATGATTTCTCATGATATCTTAGTAACAAAGTAAAAATGGAAAAACAAGAATTTGTTAACTTGGAGGGATTATTCCATGTACTTTTAAAATGAATTTGAATATCCATTAAAAATATGAAATGTAGGGAATTGAATTAGATTTCCAAGTGTACAATTTTATTTATATAGATTGTGTATGTTTGTGAAATTTGAGTTTTTAAATTATTTTATTTTTCTATTCATAGATAACGTTAGTGTGGGTTTTGGATTGCAAAATTGGAGAACAACCCATAGTGTCCATATTGTTACGATCAATGTTTCAAATAGAAAGCAAGATTCATCATTAAGACAATTCTTATGTTATTCTTTATGCAAAATATAATGTGTATGTTAACTACCTAAATGAATGAAATGCATTCATGTGTATGCCTATTTTTTGAAAATTTATGATATTAATTTTTATTTATTATTAAAGTAATTATATCATGGTGGGTGCAAGAAAATGATGGTCTCTCATAATGCATGAGTGGAAATATGCTAACTTGAAGATAAATTAGAGGTACTTATGCAATAAATTCGAAGATGGTGTAAAAATATGAAATTGTACTTAATTTTGTAAGTTTTGAGGTTTCCTAACATTGGTGTGTTAATTTTCATGTAAAATATAATGTGTTTTTCCATTAGTAGAACATTTGAGTATATAGATGGTGGTGTTGTAGCAGAAACAACCACCCTCGAAAAAAAATTCTCACATGAAAATTTTAGAGCCTACCTTGGATCCTGTGATTGATCGTTCCTTGGTCACTTGTTGGTAAGTTGATGATATCAAGCCCCCCTCCTTGAGTCTAAGATTTGTTCACATTCTCGTATTTATGCAGCATGCATCATCTTTGGGAATCATGATTATCGTTTGTCATGCAAAGGGAATGTTGTTCTACTTCAAAGGGAAATCTTGTGCATATGTGTTGATCTCATTACATAGACATGTTTCACACTCACTTCAGGCACTCTTCTCACAAAGGTTGTTCCATCAAGAAGGCTATGTATTTTATGTTCCGGATGGTCTATGTTGTATCACTAAGTGTTCGTGTTTGATCATAGTCAATTTCTATCATTGTTTTCATCAGTATCATTAGTCTCACACTTAGCCCAGTTTCCCGAGCAACCTAGCCTCATCCATCTTTCCAGAGCTACACACTTTTCTTCTGCAACCCTTAGTCTTTTTCCGTTACCTATTGGAACTATGCAATGTGAAAATACCCTAACCTCCCTTAGCATCGAAAACTGTGCAGTGGTCTCCTCCAATGTCCTTCCTCGGTCGAAACCCACTGTCTTCAAAACTTGTGTAGTATTGTCCCTCAGTTGCCCATCCAGTACACCTCTCCAGAAACGTGCAAAGAATTTAGGCATCCGACACTGATGTCCAAAAATGCACAAAGCAGTCAAGTAGCCAACAATTCTCTCCAGAAATGTGTAGAGGATTCTAACTGCCCGACATCTAAAAACTACGTAGAGGTGTCCCGCTAGGACCCCATATTGTAGTGGTGTCTTGCATCACAAAACTACATAGTGTTGTCCTAACTGCCTAGCAACCTTGCTCCTATAAATTGTACAGAGTAGCCCAACCTTTCTATGGAAAATTGTGTAGAGTAGGACATCAACCTTTCTCTCAGAAATTACACAAAGTAGGAAACCCAAACTTGGTCTAGAAAACTAGGCAGATCATCCCGACAACAATCAATGTCCACGGAAACTGTGCAGTTCTATATCTCATTGACTACAAGAAAAGGTGGCATGCTACATTAGTCTCAAGGAGTCGAGGAGAAGGAACAAGAAACCAGGTTATGATTGGGACCTCATGCAAAACTCCATCGGATGCATGATTATATTGAGGGTAAGTATGGTAAGTAAATAATATCTTTGAAGTATATATTGTAGTAAAGATTGAAGGGCTTCTTCTCATTGTCATATCATTCTGTCTTCGATAACATGCATGTTTGCAAGAACAAAATCATTACATGTGTCTCCTCTATGTGTCTTACTTAATTTTCTCTTGTGTGACCGACTGGCTTCTTTGGCATGTCGATTGCTATGTCATGCTTGTGGGTTTGTTTTGGAAATTTTGAATGTTTTCCATTGGGTGCATGAGTTTCTTTTGCTTTTTGACCATTGGCCGCACTCACAGAAAAACTTGTAAACATTCTCGTGCAAATGTTGCCATGTCCATTCGAAGATCTATCTAAAGTGTCACACTTATTACTCTTAAACTTAGAGTTAGTCCCACTAAGAACTTGCTTATCTTGTTTTTTTGAGGTGTCTTGTTGTGGAGTTTTACTAAGTGTGTGATCACAATGTCATGTATACACAAGTATACTTGCTTTCATACTTAGTCATTTTCCCCAAAATCTGTCGACTCAACAACCCTTCATCAACTAGACCTAATCGCAGTGATCTTACACTAATGCCTAGAATTGTACAAAGCTTGAGGTTGTCCTTTAGGAAGCCTGCACTATGCAATTCTAGAAATGAGTCAGCTAACTAACTCCTAGAAATATAGATAATTTGTCCCAGAAGCTGATCCAATTTGCGCTTCTTGCAAGACCTATCATCAAGCCTCCCATGGGTGAAATGGAGAAACAACTTGTGTTATGACCTTGGGTTGTATTGAGATCAATAATTACATAAATTTTTCCTAACAAACCTTCTTCCCCACTCTGCAACAAACCCAGAAATTGTGTAGAGTTGTCATGCCCTTCCATTATTTCCCGCTCTGCAACCAACCCAGGATTTGCACAGAGTTTCCCTGTCGTGCCAGCCCTTCTTTCCTTCTCTGCAAGCACCCCAGGAATTGCATAGAGTTGTCATGCCCAACCCTTCTTCCCCACTTTACAACCAACTCAAAAACTGTACAGCATTTTCCTCACCTAGATTGTCTCTCAGGATTGTGTAGTTTTCACGAGTAGCTCTTGCAACCTGACCTTGTGCTTCTCTGGAAAACTGCACAAATTTTTCTGCTAGTACCTCCTATTGCCTGAACTTCCTTCCCCAAAGAAATTAGGTAGATCCTAGCCATATGAATTGCCCAAGGCTCCCTTGAAAAATTGTGTATATTGATCAAGCATCTCCCTGCATGGCCTTCCTCCCGGAAACTATGAAATTCTGCCTCCCAACTGGGTTTTTTCCACATAATTGGCACTATTGTCTTATATTAGGAAAAATTGTCTCCCAGTCACATCTGCGTAATTTTTCCTGGCAGTGCTTCAGAGCCCCACATCTTGGCCTATGTTATGCCCCCGTAGTTTAAGTGCATTGTCCCTCTCCTGGTCACCTATGCCAAAAAGAAAAACAATTCATCATGTTAGACTTGGATATTTTTGGATTTGATGTCATCTCATCATGCATGATTGAAGAATGAGAACATGCTACAAGAATTGATCGCAATTGAATGAATAGATGAAGCATATTGAGCAACAAGCAACGAGGACACGTACATATGGACCATCAAGTGAACACCAAGACCATCAAAGACCCCACACACCTTTTCCAGTGGAGGTGAGGATATGATAAACCAAGAGCACACTCATTACTCAGCGGCATAGAAGGTTGACATAGGCACCATAGTCAGCTAGTACATGTCAACAGTGTCATGTTGAGTTGTGTCATGAGTAATCTCTGCCACATCACTATTATGGTCCATAGTTGTTGTAGTCAATGTAATGTAAAGTGGAAGTCCAAGAGACCCACATATGAAGTCAAAGAGTCATGTCAGTTGAAAATTCATAAGAATTTAAACGGCCATGAGGGAAGTCGAAGAGACACAAGGGTCAGTTATCCCCCTTCGCTATATATGTCCCCTCATTATATGAACAAAGGACTTTTCACCTTGGCTCCTCCTACATAGCCTTGAGAGTCTATAAAGTTTTCTTTGAGGAGCGAGCAGTGGCTCCAATGCTCCACTACTAGGGCTAGTGATATATGGTGTGGAAATGTTTCTTGGAATTCTTGCTTAATTCAAAAGCTTGTCACATGCAATCACGTTTTCATACATGCTTTGTATTCATTTGTGAGACTATTCTTTAAATGCTTGTAATGCATTTTTTCTTAACTTGTACTAGGATAGTTGACGTACTTTGATTATTCTAGTGCATATATTGTTGAAGATTTGTTGTAATGGTCACTATTGTTGTCTTGTTTGTGTGGACTACTACATTGGGTGTTGTACGTGTTATTCATTTATCCTAGTATTGGTGACTTCCGCATCTATTTGGACTACTCTGCTATAGGTTGTTTAGATCCTATTGTGTTGTGTGTATCACTAGCTGATTTGGGACTACTCCCTCTCGATGAGAGACTCACTTTCACCCTCCCCCTCTGTAGTGAAGGAACTTAGACATAAGTTACACTAAGCACTTACTAGGCACATGTACCTTGCTTTTTGAAGATCAAGTATATCACTCTCATGTGATGAAAAGAAAGTGCTAAGAAATATCTTTACGATAATGACAACCAAGTCATCATACTAGATTAGAATCCTACACCAAACAATGTGAGGTCTAGTTGTGACTTCATACCAAGGAGATCCCCAAAATGTTGGTGGGTCGAGCACCATTAACATTTCTGGTGTGAGAAGGAGTTCCAGAAGACAAGCTGAGGCCATTGCATCCAGTTTGAATCTCTTATCAAAATGGCTCATACACAAATCAATCTCCCAAGGAGTTTTCCCCATTTCTCCCTTAATCAACTATCATTCCCCAATGAGCTTCTTGATCACTTGTCCTAATTAAACTTTTACAGTGAGGACAGAACAATTGTAACCAAGCACATTTCTGATTTTCTTCATTTTTATGAATCTCGTGAAATTGATAGTGAAGAGATTTTTTGTGTCCTTTTCTTTCTCACGATTGAAGGTCATGCCAATCGGTGGTGTTGTACCCTGCTGCCTACTTTCACCCATTCCCTTCTTACTCTACTCAAGGATCTCCACCAAGCCTTCATTAAGTATAACCACCAAGATGTATATGAAATAATGGATCATTTAAGAATGAATCATGGTGAATTAGTTGAGGACTTTGCTACTCGCTTCCTCCACCTCTGTCATGAAATTCCTGAACAATTTTTGGACCTTGACTTCATGAGCCAAGAGTTGAAATGGTTGGTTCATGTTTCTTGAAATGATGAATCTCTTTCTTTCCCTTATTCCTCGACTCTTACAGATCATGAGGCCC
This sequence comes from Pinus taeda, assembly GCA_000404065.3. Lineage (NCBI taxonomy): Eukaryota > Viridiplantae > Streptophyta > Pinopsida > Pinales > Pinaceae > Pinus > Pinus taeda. The sequence continues at coordinate 17,444 of APFE030307425.1, forward strand.
CTCAGTTTGTAGAGGAGGAGCCCAACACCCTATTTTCTCCTTGTCCTCCTCCCTTTTTGGTTTTGAAGTGGGTGCCCCCTCACATCTATTGCAAAGGTGAGAATTATGCATAGAGGATGCGCCCTTGCAACGTTCGCAAAGCTAAGAAATTTTTGCAACATGTTCCAAACCCATCTTCTTAGCCATCTCCCACTCCAATGGAGGAAATTCCATAATGGCTCAGAAAGCATATGGAAAAGACTCATTCCTCCATTTCACAAGAGGACATCACCATTTATAACCCAAGCCTCAAGTTTGATCTACTTCTCTTCCATCCTCCATCATCTACAAGCCATGACTCCTTGTACAAGACTCGCTTGATCAATCCGCTTCACCAGCCAGCTATGCACATTCTCTTGATTCTCAAACTACTAGCTCAAACTATGGTCATTTACAAGGAAATATCATTAGAAAGGTGGAGGAGTATAAACATGAAGACATAATCAATTCCTCCTCTATGCTTCAAAATGGTTCACATCAAGACAATGAGATTCTATTTTTCAACTATTCTCAACCCACCAATCTTGGTGAATGATCATACAAAATTAATTATTTTGATCAACCTCCATTCTTGGTTTGTCATCACTCCCTTTATTTTGAATGTTGTGATGAACTCCCAAACACAATATGCGATCTGTTGTTCTCTCATTTACACTCTATCTTAGATCTGGGATGCACATCATTCAAAGAAGATGTCCATATTGAAAATTCCTTTTTACTTCACTTGCTTGTGTGCCCTACCATTCATAGTGCATCTACCTGTGGCGAAGATACTCCCGTGTTCTCTTTCTTCTTCATCTGATGAGTTATCGCCTCGATTAACACAAGGGAGTGAGGCTTTCCATGGTGAAAATAGTCTCAATGCATAGGACCCTTCCCACCAGTCATCATCTTGTATGTTACTTGAAAACACTCGTTAAGTCAACTTCCTGAAGCTAAAAATTTTGATGAAGCCTATGACATAGATGGCTTCCGTCCTAAGAGCAGTTTTGAAATCGCCAACAACAACCATCATCAAGCCATGCATGATCTAGTTCACATTTCAAAATTTAATTTTTCAATTTCGGAATGTTCTGGGATGTGCCAGGGAGTCAAGACACTTCAATGCCTGCTGATGGTTATGTTAGGAACTTGTAGTTTTGGTAAACCCCTCAAACCGAATCAGATATCATTTCTCATGCATAATCCATCTATCTTCTTGGTTATACTTGATGAGGATCCTCGTGTAAAAAATGTTTACTATTCCGAGCCTGATATTTCAATATTTCAAAATTTCACTAATGACCACATCCATGAGAGTGTTACAGTGTGTCCATCTTGATGCACGTCTCTTACATCCAACTCGGGTTTGGAGTGTCTGTCTCTCATTCAATCATGGAACTGTTAGGTTGATTATCTGAAAGATTGGCTTTGTCTAGAATCATACTTATTGGATGTCCTCCATCATGATCAACTCCTTGGTCTTCTTGCAAATCTTACACTTCAAATCTTCCCACTCATCACACCAAGGATCTCCTTGTGTGATGACGAGTGCACAAGCTATCTCATGAATCAGGTTCCTCTCATTTCATCACACCCCAACCAACTTCACACATTCATAGTGTTGATGTCCTTTCTACATTCCTGTGATGACCATGATGCTTGCACAATTTTTCACCAGTTGCAGGTGGGTGTTCTATCATATCTAGCACACAACGAACATGGTTCCATTATTCAGAGTGTTTGCAAGAATGTTTAAAAATTTTCTTTATTCATGTTAAACTAGGAATCTAGTATCTCGATCAACTCATCTGATCTTTCTTCTATATTGGGTGGCTATCATGCATTTTACCATTTTACCAATAGTACATGTAATGATAGTCACTTCATGCATTATGATCTTCACCATGTAACATCTTTCTCCTCATGCTTTTGTCAAACAAGTGAGGCACTTCAACCTGCACTGATGGCTATGGCATGTCCTCACTATCTTCAAATGACCAATGAGAATGATCAAATATCTCTATCCATAGTATATTCCCATTTTGATCCCCTCTCTCAAATCATAAATCCATATTTTCAAGGATCACAAGTCTTCCAAAACAACCATCACAACTTTTATGATTCAGTCAATGAATGGCTGGAACAATCTTACTTGGTGAGTTGTGTTGTAAGTAATAAGTTGCAGTCCTTCCTTGTGCTCGCTAAGAATATTGATTTAGATGAACACATACTCGCAAGGGGCTTCTGCATTTTGTTGGAAAATGGTTGTCATCAAAGAGGTAAGCATGTGAATACCTTGGGTGGTTGTGACATACCTTTCTGCCTACATGCAAGACCTTCTCTCTTGTGTGCAAGATTGTCAAGTTTTTGTATTTTCTGTTGCACACTATTTTTTATCTGTTTTAATTACTTGTATCTTTGTGGTTGATGGTTAGGAACACCTACGGTGGCTTCACTAGAAATTTAATTTCATGTAACTGTGATTGTTTAGTGTAGGAGTATAAGTAGTGTTTCCTTTCTTATTTTTCTTTTCTTTCTGGTTTGTATGTTTGTTTTCTTACTGACTTGGTTTGGTTTTCTTTCTTTCTTGCTTTTCTTACTCACTTTTCTTTCGCTTTACTTCTACTTTTTCCTTTTTTCTCTCTTTTCTTGCTTGTATCTGTAGGTTAGCCTCACATGAAAGCATGTTTGGCTCTCGAGACAAGTCGGTCAAATCTAAGAGGACTTGTACAACTATCAACATATGGTTATCTTTTTACTCTCTCTTTGTGAAGAGCTTGTTGTCTTCAGTCGATGATACTCTGATGGAAAATATGTTCTATTCAGAGTGATTCTTGGTGAAAACACAACACTTACACTGTTAAATAGTATCACCTACTCTATTTGGTTTTTTGGGTTAACTCTTTTCAACTCAGACATGTAAAGTAAGGTGAGGGGGAAAACCTTAACAAGTATGTCAGAGGTATATATAACATACTTCTCTGAAGGAACAACCTATTCTTCTTTCAATAAGTCAGGATCTCTCTTCTTCCTCTGAAATAAATAAGTGTTTATGCATATTTCTTTGAAAAAGAAATGAAAAAATGGAAAAGTTAAAATAAGGTGAAAGAAGAGAAAGGTTTCCTGTGTAGAGAGATGATGCAAGTAACTTTGCCAAGGTACTAGCTAGGTTCACTGGAGGAGGAGCAATGATTTTCTTCCAGTATGACTCTAATGGGGTACTGTCGAGGCCTGCTAGCAGTGGAGCAACAATAGAGGTGAAACTTAAACTCTAAAAATTATATTACTTCAACACCCATATACTCCTTATCCAAAATCGAAACAAATAAGTTGAATTGGCTTGGTATGTGTGCTGATCGATCAAGAGAATGGTAGTGTTGGCCGGATAAATCGATCTTGGGGACAAGATCGATCTCCCTAGTATTAGAAGATAGTCTAGCAACAAACAGACAAAGAAATCTATCTTTCTCTAGACATATGCAATTTATAAACAAATAATATAGAGGTGTTAAGACCCTACCTTAGATCCAATGCTTGTTCGTAGTAGCCATCCTTCAATCATTCGAAAGAGTTACCCTTAAGAACCTGCAATCACAAACAAGCAAACATCAAATAGCACCTGCATAGCAACTATCATAAATCATGTCTATTATGGTGATCAAGGAATCCATAAAATAAACCATGAACCAACAACTTATTAAGAAAAACAAAATTATTTGTATTAACTTTGAAGCAGAAGAACCTTACAACCTTTTCATCCTTGATGTTGAACAAGCTCTTCCTAGGGTATAAAATAGGAATTTCCTTTACTTTGAAAAGCCTTGCACTCTTTCAAATGAGATCATAGGTGTATGTAATCTCTCCTCATAAAAATTCAACTAAAAGACTAAGTTCCAATAGCATTTCTTCTCAAAAATATTTAGATTCTAACCCCCCAAGTAATCAACACAATGCTTCATTTTATAGTGCAGGGAAGGAGGTTACAGGTCCACCTATGAAGGGATAGAATCCTCCTTCAAAGGGATAAGCTCCTCACATCAAGGGGTTAGCTCATTAAGGTATGGGATGCATGAACATTAAGAGATTGAACTTGCCACCTCAAGATTCCTTCCAGAAGCTTCTAGAAATGACTGAAAGTGAGTTTTTAGAATATACTCGTGCCTTTTTAACTTTTATAGGGGTCTGCACCCATAACATAGAGACATAGTGGTCAGGTGCGTAGGAGACATGACCATTAGGTGCGGGACCGTAGGTAATGCAAAGAGAAAGCGTATAACCAGAGTTTTAGAGACTTTTGAGGGCTTTCTCTTATTTTCAAGGCTTGATATGAGGAACCGAGGCTCGCGACTTGCAAAGGAGGAAATTATGAGTGGTAATGGACTCACACAGATTGCAGAATGTCAAGGTGACAAATTTTAGTGCAACATATTTCCCCCCAAAGTGCGAAGTCTATAATAGATGAAGATAGAGTTTGTCATTTATGAAGAGTGAAGTAATTTATCATTTCAAAGATCATCCTGTGGAAACCCCAGTCGAAACTTGTAAACATTCCAATCAATATATATATATATAAATATATATATATATATAATATAAATATAAATAAATTAAATAGATATATATATAATATATATATTATATATATAGATATATATGTAGACATATCATCGTTGAGGTCGACATTCCCATACTCAGATTGAAACTAACTAGAAAACTGATTAAACTATCCTGATATAGGAATGATTTTGTAATACATCAAGAGTACAGACATATGTAGATACAGTATGGATGTAGCAATCTGTTTATGAATAGTCCAATGTATAATGAATAACAAAATTCATTGTAGCCTAGATGGTAGAAACTAGATCTAGGGTCTTGATTTCTGCTTCCTAAACTAGTATGATTCTATCCATGTGATTAAATGCGTTGAAGTCGAACATGGTAGAAACCACTTGATTACCAGTTAATGATGTGAATTGTTAACAAGTGTGAGAGAAACCACTAGTAATGTTAATGGTCCTCAAAGTACTCAGTACAATCCATGAAATGTGAATGAATGAGCTGAAGTCGAACATGTCATAGAATCATTCGATCCAAGGTCAATGATGCAACCTATCGTCGAAGGCGAGACATCTGCCATGAGGGCATGCAGATTTCAAGGTACTGACAATTTCTAGATCAACTTCCTAGATAATGAGTTGATGTTGATAGAAAGCGGTCTGTCATAGGCAAGCCCACAACATGAAATCATAGATCGAGTTTTGAAGAAATATATTGGCAAGGACTAACTCAGGGATGGTTAAAATGGATGATAGATATTTTGCAGATGAATGGTTTGTTTGAACTGATCTCTTTAACACATAACGACACTGCAGATGGCTTGGTGACAATTGACTCAAATCTAATATCTAGAAACTAGCTGAAGACTTTCAATATGGTTTGATTAACTATTAGGCAAAGGATTTCCCAACCCAGGTGAACAAAAAGTCATCTTCAAGAGTGATTAACAACTTTTCCAAAAAATAAAGTATAACAAACAGGTTCATTTTTCTCTCTTTTCCCCCACCATTTCTGGCAAGTACCTCTTTATTTTTGAAAAGCTTGAGGAGGATAACATTTTCTTGTTTATAATCTCATCCTTCGGATGAGTCCAACTTAGCTTAAAATTCGAACCCTATGAAGGAGTGGTTCGTTCCTGTTTAAAATTGAACAGGTCCTTTACTATTATATTTTAGTGAGTCCAGTATAGGAAAAACTCGGTGTTTTTCAATTTTAGGGAGTCAGAAGAAAAACTTAAGAAAACTCCATGGGGGTACTTTTTTGTAAAATAATCCCTCAAGTCCAAAAAAGGATAAAATAATACAAGAGCGATGACATTTCCAATACTTTAACGAGATGTAAAGGACAAGTGCTCGACAATCTTTTCATATTTAATGAGTCTGAAAAGGGTTTAAAGAGGACTCTAATCTGGTCATGGTGACGAGTCCAATGTCATCAGGGTTTAATGAGTCTGACATAGGTAAAAGTCAAAGTATTTTTCATGTTTAGAGAGTTTGAAAAAGACACGTTGAAGAAATCTCCAAGGGTGTCCTTTTTCATAAATTTGTGTCGCTTGAGCCCGAAAAATATAAAATATTACTTGAGAGAACCGATTGACCATTATGATTAAGTAGTACTTTTCATAATTAGTGGCTCTGATCCGAAAAAGTAAAAAAGTGATCGAAGACATGTTGTTTCAAAACTAGTATCGAACTTGAAATGACAAAAGTTCAGCATTCTTTTCATGTTTATACGGTCAGAAAATAGCTGAAAGTGTATCACCTTTTTATTCTATTTTAACGAGTTAAAAGGGAAAAACTCGACGATCTTTTCATATTTTATAAGTCAGAAAAGAGCTTAAAGAATACTTGTCCTAGAGGAATGAGTGGTATAAAGGGTAGCAACTAGTTCTGACAATGGTTGAACTACTCAAAACGTGTAATGGTTAAGAGGCTGGCAAATAAAACCGCTCATTACTGCAGTCCCTTAGGAAAGGAAAAACAACCAAGTGAAAGCATATGATCAGCCAAAGAGAAGGTGGCGACAAATGAAACCAACCAAGGCTCATCTAGCAGAATTTAGCAAATAAAATAGTAATCACGAGAAGTAAATTGGGTATGGGTTCATTTTTACACAAGCTTGAACCATAGAGAACTCTTCTTGGATTCAGTTTCATGTTTAAGGAAGCTTGAAATGAAAAACTATGCTTGTTATAAGTTCGCATGCTTGCAGCATAATAACTCAAATTGAGGTACATCCCCCCCAAGCTTCATTGCATTAAACGAGGTGGATGAATGAAAGTTCACTTTCGAGATCTCGGAAAGGTTCAAAGACTCGATTTGGAAAGGGAGTTGTTTCATTTTTCAATGAGGTTGACATACTAAAAGAACTATACTCATAACCCTTGTTTCATTTTTTAAATGAGCTTGACATAAGACAAGGAACTATGCTCACAACACCTAGTTTCATTTTTTAACGAGGTTGACATAGGAAAAGAACTATCTTCAAGACCCCTTGTTTCATTTTTTAACAAGGTTGACATAGGAAAAAAACTATCCTCAAAACATTCGGTTTCATTTTTTAACGAGGTTGACATAGGAAAAAAATATCCTTGAGATATCCGGTTTCATTTTTTAATGAGGTTGACACAGGAAAAAACTATCCCCGACACATCCAGTTTCATTTTTTAACGAGGTTGACAAAGGAAAAAATTGTCCTCAACACATCCAGTTTCATTTTTTAACGAGGTTGACATAGCAAAAACTATCCTCGACATTGGTCAGGAATCAGAAAATTACTATACAGCCTGATATGTAATTTCAAAGGGACTCAAAAGCATCGCGGCATCAAATGAATACACCTCAGAATCAGAAGGTACAATTCAAGGATCATCAAAAGTAACAGTACTCGATGAAATCATATGAATATTTGTAACAGAAAGTGATATGTTAGGAGGAGTGAAGGAAAAAGTTCCTAGTAAACCAGAATCTTTAATCAAACCTACACCAACATCCTTGTAAGGGTTAGACATTTTACCGATGTGTTGAACACTATCTGTAGAGGCTTGGTTGGATGAAAAATAAGTCAGTTGGTCTATCGTAATGATCTTTCCATTATGAGGAAACTTTACAAGCCGAAAGACTGATGAAGCAATAGTAGTCATAACATAAGACCAACTGCGACCCAGTAGAAGGGTGTAATCTGGAGGGGTATCAACCACTTCCACATCTAGATTTATGGTTTTTCCTTGGACCCCTATAGGTAAATCCTACAAAATACCAAAAGGATGGAACCCTCGACCATCAAAAGCCTTTAGAATTGTTGGAGACTGATTGAGTGTGGGAGAACCAAGCGATCTCCAACACTAGATCGACATAATACACGTAGAAGCCCCTTCATCAATCACAGTCTGAAAGCAAGGCCTATTTTTTACTAACACTAGAATCTGGAAAGCCATTTTATGAGGTAGGTAGGGTGTACTATTCTCTAAATCGAATATTATTAGGTTCAGATCCTAAATATTGACAGCTCCTATAGTAGACAATAGTAATTTACATTGTGTTGGGCATGATTACAGCACTTCCAAAGCCGACATTGCTGAAGGGGAAATAGTTAAGTCTTCAACAATGTTATAATTATGAGTAGCTCTCGCATGTGGATTGAAAGCTGATTTCTGAAATATACATTTAGCAGGCAGTTTGATTACTAAGTCAGGGTTGGGTTTTTTGATCTGTAGTGGATCAGAACCAGGAGGAGGTGTCGTTGATGTGTTTGAATTAGAAGATTTTGCTTCTTTACCATCAATAGGGATTTTACTACCATAATCTTGTGATCGTGTCACAATCCTGACATTAGACATCATGATAATGGGTTCTTTTCATCTATTCAAGGAAGAAGCAACCACCTTACTGTCTTGAGTAGGAAAAGGATCCTTCAAGGCCGCAGGCGTTTGAGAACCTCTAATGAATTTCGCAATTTTTTCTCGATGTGGGCATTCTTTAGTAAAATGATCCTCATCGCAAATGAAACAAGGATAGCGAGGTTTTCATTTTCATCAATAGATTCATTTTTATTCATTTTATCTTTTGAATTTTGATTGTTTTTGTTCTTCGCCTTCTCTTTACTATCGAATTTGGTCGTAGATGAATCTATGACATGGACATCGGTAGAAACTTCAACGGAAGAATCTCCTTTTGGGGAATTAGGTAAAGTTACTGTAGGAGAATAATTCTTTGACAAATTCTTCTTGCTCTTAGTACTAACTGAACCAATCATACTATCAGCAGCATGAGACCTTGAAGGAGTTGTAGTTTTTGGAAGATCAAGGATTTTTTTTGTGTAAAGTACCTAACTGTGTATAAATGAGGTCACGGAACTCAACCTGAGTAATGACTTTCTCTTCAGTGACAACTCCTGCCTTAGCTACATCTTCTATGATTTTAGGTAACAATGATTTAATGAACCATTCCACTAAAATTTGATCCGAAATGAAAACATTCACTAAACGCCTTCTACATCGCCATTCATGAATATGATAAGAAATATATGTGGACATGGATTGTTTTAGTGAAGTTAATAGTTTCTTGCCATTGTCATATCTAATAGGCAGCTGAAAATGAGTTAAGAAAGAAGTGGCTAATTTACTGAAATTATGAAAAGAGACTCATGGTAACTCAATCTGTCATTTGACGGCAAGACTAGTAAGAGTTCTTTGAAAAAGATGCAATCAAATTGAATCATCAACGATTGAATTAGATGCACACCAGAGGTGATAAGTCATAATGTGATTGGACGGGTCCTCTCCTGACTTACCCTCGAATTTTAGGATATCACTAGGCAACTTATTAGGCATTGGCAACCAATACGGAAGATAGTAAATATATCGTTCACAAGGCGTGACAAATCATGTAAATCCAAAGTTGCAATAAATGGTAACTGACAGTTAGGGTTCTGAAAACCTTGAGTAACAAGACCAACTCCAGGAGGAGGATATCCAGGATAACCTAGAATCAGACTTGCATTAGGAAAGTTATAACCTCGCAAGAAACTAGGATTAACCAAACCAAACTGAGGTTGTTGAGGCTGTTGATAAGTATAGCCAAGATACGGTTGATTCTCATAAACTGGGTTTTGTATAGTAGGACTGAATGGATACTGTCCCTAGTATGATTGATAAGTGAATTGTGGTTCACTTGTAGCAATCATACTTGGACCGACTTTTCCTATAGGCATCTGGACCGAAGTCTGAGCTGTAGGTCCTGACTGTGGCACAAAGAATTGAGGAGTCTACACTGATGTAGGGATAGTAGAAGTTGGAGCTCCAGATACTCCAGAAACAGGTGTGGTAGGTTGAACAGAAGTTGCAGTAGTTGCACTAGTTTGAAGCGGAATCTGAGGTGAGCTAGGCCCAGGATACTGAACTAAACTAAGTGTAGGGGTTTGAACAGTAGGTTGGACAGGTTGCTGGGTTGGACCGGAAACCAAAGGTTTTCCAGGTTGATTAGACAACTAAACATTAGGTTGCATAGTCTGTTGAGTTTGAGGTGGATTCCACACCATGTTCACTTTGGGGTATGGAGTCATAACAGGTTGTGCATATGGAGGACCATAACCTGGTTTAACATATGTCTACGAAACTAGAGATTCTAGGTTCTATCCCCAGTGGAGTCACCAATTTGTTGGCCGGATAAATTGATCTTGCAGACAAGACTGATCTTCCTATTATCAAAAGATAGTCTAGCAACAAATAGACAATCAAATATATCTTTCTCTAGACATATGCGATTTATAAACAAATACGAGCCGTTAATACCCTACCTTAGATCCAACACTTGTTCATAGTAGCCATCCTTCAATCATTCAAAAGAGTTACCCTTAAGAACCTGCAATCACAAACAAATAAACATCAAATATCACCTGCATAGTAAATATCATAGATCATGTCTATTATGGTGATCAAGGAATCCATAAAATAAACCATGAACCAACATCTTATTGAGAAAAACAAACTTATTGATATTAACTTTGAAGTAGAAGAACCTTACAACCTTTTTGACCTTAATGTTGAATAAGCTCTTCTTTGGGTTTGAAACAAGAATTTCCTTTACTTTGACAAGCCTTTCACTCTTCCAAATGAGATCATAGAGGTATGTAATCTCTCCTCATAAAAACTCAACTAAGAAGACTAAGTTCCAACAGCATTTCACATCAAAAATATTCAATGTCTAACGTCCCAGGTAACCAGACCAATGATTCATTTTATAGTGCAGGGAAGGAGGTTACAGATCCACCTATGAAGGGATAGAATCCTCCTTCATAGGGATAAGCTCCTCACATCAAGGGGTTAGCTCCTTAAGGTATGGGACGCATGAACCTTAAGAGAGTGAACTTTCCACCTCAAGATTCCTTCTAGAAGCTTCTAGAAATGACTAAAAGTGAGTTATTAGAATATATTTGTGCCTTTTTAACTTTTATAGGGGTCCGCACCCATAACACAGGGATAGAGTGGTCAAGTGCGCAGGAGACATGACCATTAGGTGCGGGACCACAGGTATTGCAAAGAGAAAGTGTGGAACCAGAGTTTTAGAAACTTTTGAGGGCTTTCTCTTATTTTCAAGGTTTGATATGAGGAACAGAGGCTTAAGACTTGCAAAGGAGGAAAGTATGAGTGGTAATGGACTCACACAGATTGCAAAATGTCAAGGTGAGAATTGTTAGTGCAACAGGCAGGGACTACATCTTTCACTCAAGCCAGTGAGGAAGCCATGATGATCAAAGAATCAAACAATACTTCCCAAAGGGTTAGACTCACTTTTCATGAAACAAGGTCCATACAAAGAGCTAGAGTTCTACAAATGTGTCACCAATATTGTAGCACCTACAACCATAATCCAAAGTTTCATCTCACATGAAAATTTTGGAGCCTACCTTGGATAATGTGATCAATCGTTCCTTGGCCACTTGGTGGTAGGTTGATGATCTCATGCCCCTCTCCTTGACCATGATATTTGTTCACGTTCTCATCTTTATGCAGCATGTTTCATATTTGGGCACCAGATTATTGTTTTTCATGCAAATGGAATGTTTTTCTTCTTCAAGGGGAAACATTGTGTGTATGGTTTATTCTCATTGCATAGACATGTTTCACACTCACTTCACACACTCTTGTCAAAAAGGTTGTAGCATCAAGAATAATATGTATTTTATGTTTTGGATGGTCTATGTTGTATCATTAAGTGTTCGTGTGTGGTCATAGTCAACTTCTATCATTGTTTTCATTAGTCTCATTGACTTCACACTTAGCCCAGTTTCCCGAGAAACCTAGCCTCATCCTGTTTTTCAGAGCTACACACTTTTCTTCTGCAACCCTCAATATTTTTCCCTTTCCCATTGGAACTATGCTATATATAGAGACACCAACCTCTCTTGTCATCAACAACTACACAATGGTTTCCTTGAGTGTCCTTCCCAAGCTGAAACACACGCTCTTCATAAACTATGTTGTGTTGTCCCTCACCTGCCCATCCAGACCTTCTCTCCAGAAATGCATAGAGAAGTTAAGCATCTAACATTTATCTCCATAAATTCATAGAGCATTCAGGTAGCCAACACTTCTCTCTATAAATGTGCAGAGCATTCTAACTTCCCTGCATCTAGAAATTACATAGAGGTGTCCTCCTAATACCCCATCCAACAATGGTGGCTTGCATCTAGAAATTGTGAAGTGTTGTCCTAACTGCTTAGCTAACTTGCTATGAGAAATTGCATAGAGTAGCCCAACCTTTCTTTGGAAAAATGTGCAAAGCAGGCCAGTAGCCTTACTCTTAGAAATTGCATAGAGCAGGCAACCTAACCTTGCTCTCGAAAATTGTGTTGATCCTCTTGCCAATAGTTAATTCCCATTGAAACTATGTTGATCTATCTCTCAATGACTATAAGAAAAGGTGACATGATGCATCACTCTCAAGGAGTTAAGGAAAAGGAACAAGAAACCATGTTATGATCGGGACCTCACTCGAACTCTAATGGATTCATGATCATCTTGGAGGTAAGTATGGTAAGTAAATAATATCTTTAATGTACATCTCTTAGTGAAACTTGAAGGACCTTTTATCATTTTCATATCATTTTGTCTTTGATAACATGTATGAAAGCAAGCGCAAAATCATTTCATGTGTTTTCTCTACGTGTCTTTCTTCCTTTTCTCTTGTTTAACCAATTTTCTTCTTTGGTATGTTGATTGTTATGTCATGCTTGCCAGTTTGTTCTAGAAAATTTGAAGGTTTTTCTTTGGGTGCATAAGTTTCTTTCGCTTTATGATCTTCGACACAGACACAAAGTTGTAAAGAAATTTGTACAAGTGTTGTCACAGTCATTTGAAGATCTATGTCAAGTGTCATACTTGTCACTCTTAAAATTTGAGTTAGTCTCACCGAGAAATTTCTTGTCTTGTTGGTTTTAGGTGTCTTGACAATGAGTCGCGATAAGTGTGTAATCACAATTTCATGTATACACAGGTACACACTCTTTCACATAGTCATTTTCCCAAAAATTTGTCGACTGGACAACCCTTTGCTAACTGGACTCGATCTCATTAACATTACACTGCTGCCCAGAACTATGTAGAGCTTGAGGTTGTCCTCTAAGAAACCTACACTACAAAATTTTGGAAATGAGCTAGTTGACTAACTCCTAGAACAACGCAAAAATTATCTGGGAAGATGATACAATTTGCACTTCCTGAAATACCTTCCATCAAGCCTCCCATTGGTCAATTAGAGAAAGAACATGAAATGTGACCCAATGATTTAATGAGCTCTAGAATTCACAGAGCTATCCTAATAGCCCTTATTCCCTACTCTACAACCAACGCAGGAATTATGTACATTTTTCTTGCCATTCCCTTCTTGTATGCTCTACAACCATCCCAAGAATGGTGTAAAGTTGTCCTACACTGCCAGCCCTTCTTTCCCTCTTTATAACTAGCCCAATAATTTGACAGAGCTATCCTGCCCAACCCATCTTCCCTGCTCTACAACTAGCAAATAAACTTCCAAGAACTACCTGGGCACAAACGGTCTCTTAGGATTGCATAGTTTTGACTAGTAACTCCTGCAACCTAACCTTGTGCTCCTCTAGAAAACTACGTATATTTTTCTTCTATTGTTTGTTGCCTCCTAGAATGTCTTCCCTAGAGATATTGTGCAGATCCTAGAGGGATGACGTACTAAGTTCTCCCTTGGAAAATTGTACAGATTGCCCCAGTAGCTCCCTGACCCCTTACCTGGCCTTCCTCTTGTAATCTGTACAATTCTACCTCCCAATTGAGTTTTTCCCTGCAATTGTTGCTCATGTCTCAGATTGAAAAAAATATCTATCCTAGTGACATATGTGTAGTTTTTCCCAAAATTTCTATGGATCCCCACATCCCAGCCTATGTTGTGCTCCCACAGCCTTAGTGCCTTTTCCCTCTCCCAGTCATTGGTACCAAAATGGAAAACAATGCATCATGTTAGACTAGGATATTGTTTGATTTGATGTCATCTCATCATGAGTGATTTCTAAAATAGGTACATGGATAAAGCATGGCACGATGAAGAACAATATGAATAAGGCGTGAATTCTAGAAGAATTTCTCACAGTTGAATGAAAATTTGAACCACATCGAGCAACAAGTGACGAGGATACATACAAATGCACCATCAAGTGAACATCAAGCCCATCGAAAAACCCACACACTTTGTCATGTCGAGGTGAAGATATGATACACCAAGAGCACAATCATTATTCAATAGCGTAGTAGCTTGACACGAACACCATAGTCAGCTATTACATGTCAGCAGTGTCATGAGTCATCTCTACCACATCACTATTATGGGCCAGACTTGTTGTAATCAATGTAATGTAGAATGGAAATTTGAGAGACACACATATGAAGTCAGAGAGTCATGTCAGTTGAAAAGTCGTAAGAATTCAAACAATCATGAGGAAAGTTGAAGAGTCACAAGGGTTAGTTATCCCCCTTGGCTATATATAACCCCTCATTCTATGAGTAAACTAATTTTCACCTTGGCTCCTCCCACATAACCTTGAGAGTATGTAATCTTTTCTTTGAGGAGTGAGAAGTGGCTCCACTGCTCCACTACTAGGGCTAATGATATATGGTGTACACATGTATCTTGTAACTTTTGGTTAATTCATAAGCCTTTCATAAGCGAGTACATTTTCATTCATGCGTTGTATTCATTTGTAAGATTGTTCTTTAAATTCTTGTAGTGTAGGTTTTCTTAATTTGTACTAGGATAGTTGAACTATTTCGGTTATTCTAGTTTATATATTCTTGAACATGTGTTGTAATGGTTGCTATTGTTGTCTCGTCCATGTGGAATACTCCATCAGACACTAGACATATTCATTCTGGTATATTTTTGTAACGACACTCGCATCCATGTGGACTAATCTGTTGGGTGTTGTACATGATATTCATCTACCTTAGTGTTTGTGACTGTCACATCCATTTGAGCTACTCCATTGGAGCTTGTGTCGATCCTATTGTATTTTGTGTGTCTCTACTTGAGTTGGGACTACTCCCTATCAACCAGAGACTCACTTTCACCCTCCCACTTTGTAGTGAAGGAACTTAGACATAAGTTACACTAATCACTCACCATACACACATACCTCGCTTTTTGGAGACCACATATATCACTCTCATGTGCTGACAGGCAAGAGCTAAGGAATATCTTTAAGATAATGGAAATCAGGCCATCGTACCAGATGGGACTCCTACACCAAATGGTGAGAGGTCTAGTTGGGACTTCATACCTGGGAGATCTTGTGAATGTTGGCTGGTCCAGCACCGTGAACACGTGGAATCTTGTTAAAAAAATCTTGAAGAGTTATTGAGAATAGATTGTTCTTGTTCACAACTATTTTTCTAGAATTTGTAATCTTAATTTCTTTTTTTTTTTAATTACGAAAATCACTGTATCCTTGAAATTATAAGACCTTCCCTTAGTGAAAGACAAAATTGTGTTTCCATTATCAATTTGAAGTATATATTTATTTATTTTCAAAATTTTCATATCTTAAAGTCCTCTTGTGCACCATATATATTTTCTTTCCAAATGGTTAAGGCCTTAAAAGTTATAGCAAAAATAGATGAGGAATGTGTTTTAATAGTTCGATATATTTGAAGGGAAAAATGTATTAGAAATATTAAAAAATATTATTTATAAAATAAATTGTATATTTTTTATATACATAGTCGAATCTCTATGGATATATTCTTTCATGGACAATAGATTTGTCTAGTGTAACACCCTCCTCCCACATCTACCTAAGTAATTGAACAACTGATGAAAACATGTTACGAGAAGTTGCTATAATATAATTTGACCTCATAAGTAATGTTAAGGAGGTTGAACCAGTGAAAACACACCATACAAACCTTCCACCATAGCAACAAGACTCATAGGAACCATCCCACCATTTGAGATAACCAGCCCCTGCATCCCACTGACTTTTTATACCATTAAAATTCCAGAAGCGCCCTTGATATGGACATGCATGCCTTTAGGATGCTCTAGATGCTTCCACAATATGGGTATACATGCATCCAGGGACTTTTCTTCCCAATGTTGTTCTTGTGTCTTCAAGATTTGAGCCATTGGTTTAGGCCGAGAGCCCAGGTCCCTGCCTAGAACTAAATGACACCTTCAAAACATAAATATAACAATGGAATAATGATAGCAATGTAATTACTTGAACAAGGTCTTGATTGGACCCTTATTAGCCATGACATGCATTTGATCAAACATATCACGAATATGTTATCTACAGGTCTAAACAAGAGATCTAAGCATAAGCGCTTGATACTCATCTGATAATCTCTAAGAAGCATTGTTGCCTCAAAACATTAGTTACAGTTATCTGTTAAGCCATAGATACATTTCTTATTCATTTATAAGTGAAAACATGATTAGATCCATACATAGACACTATCAAAACACATGTTCATAACCAACATAATAACAAAAAAAATACTAAGGAAGAACAACCATATGATCCAAATTGAAACTAGTATAATACTCATATAATAACAAGGAGAAATAACCTTTATTAATGATGCAAAGGAAAACCAATTGTGGGACTTCCATGAACCACTTGACTGTAGACCTCGATGAGCCAAATCTCTCTTCATCCAATCACACTCATGCCATATTCAAAGCATGAATGTGGGATCTCATAAAATAGATAATTTAAACCATCCAAGGCTTCTAGGCACAAAACCACCTCAACCCATGAAACAATGATTCCACCTCATAGTCGGACATCACAAAACCATCACTAGGTAAATCTCTACCCAAGCCTTATATGGTTTTAGAGTGTTCATTCTAATCAAGGCTTCGAGGACTAGCAAATTGACCCACAATTATTGTTGGGATTCCAAAATGTTTGTCAAACCATGTCGTACAAGACTAGTAACTCAACCCACCAAGGGATTCTAGAGTGTTTTTCCAACTAAGGTTTCCAGGAATAGTAACTCAACCCAAGGTAAAGGAAACATGAGAACTAACCAAAAAACAAAGAAATGAACCCACAACACGATGACTATCAAGGAAATTGAAAGGCTAGGAAAATCCACTATCAATCAAGGAAATCCTCCCTGCCAGTGACAGATCATGACTAATAAACTACATGCATATGTCATACATGCCAAAACTAGTGAGGAAAACATATATGCAACTCGGTACCTGCACACAAAACCTACTATAGCCATTGATCGTGATGTTCCTTTGGCATTTCTTGCTCTTCCTTTGCCTTCTTTCTCCAAAACTCCAAATTTCACACTCCTCCAAAAGAGATACAAGAAAAATCTAAGTGTTCAAGAGTATGAGAGAGAGAGAATAGAGAGAGAGCTCCAAATTGAAATGAAAAAGGTCTATGAACTGATCCTTGGAAGCCTTTCTATTAATGAGGCCTCTATTTTCTTCATTTTCCATTATTTTCCTTCTCACATCCAACCTATGACAATCAATTCACCTAGACACAAAATCTACTACGCCTCTCTTCAAATTTATCCAATAATATAATTTCTTCATTGTTGTTAGTGTCTTTAGATAACCCAGGTGACCTGAATATGGCTGCTGAGCATCGATATTGTAACAAGAATGCTGCAACTCTGAAGGCTACTGACTTTAATTATCAACCCGAGGATCGTACAAACTTAGAGGTATCAGAACTATATGTGCGGCGTACAATGTGTCCTTCCTTTTCTGTCATGATGTAATGGAGTTCATGTACTTAATTCAAATCCTAAACTAATTGCAGAAAATGAAATGTTCGAATTGGAACCTTAACCTATTGCAAGAAAGAAAGTACAAGGAAAGAAACCTATTCTAATTGCATAAAGATCATGAACTAAATGTAAAAGAAACCTAGCTTAACCCTATTTATCACATGTGATGATTTAAATTAAATGAGCGTTAAATATGATCTAGAGAGTACTAACTATTTGTGTGCATGTGTAAATATAAACTAACTCATTTTTAAAATCTTTTTTCTTTACGAATGCAAATGCTAATCTTTCCTTGATCTTTGGTGAGGGAGACAAGTGTGGAGTAAGAGGGTTAAAATGTTCTTGATGGCATGGAGTCAAGTATAGGTGTAATACCAGCTTCAATGATGATTTTTATCAATCTGGACTCAAAATAGACTTTCCTACAGGATGCTACAGTGATTTCCTATAGGATGCTACAATGATTTCCTATAGGATCCCTTGATTTCCTACAAGATGTTACAGATGTACTATACGAAATTAGAATTCATTGAATGACCAAGAAAATAAAATCCAAACTTGGTGGGATATTTTTTTTATTATTAACTAGGATGTCTTGGGTCCCCATTCCAAGTGGAATCACTCAAAAATACCTCTATTAACCCATGCTAAAAACTAGAAAAACACGACTAGTCAAAAATCTAGAAATTTGAGAATCTAAACAGTTCCTAACCTATTCAAGTTAAAATGCAATGGGCTAGTTTTTGTTATGAACTAGAATGTTTTTTTCATTGAATTCAAGTGGAACTAACTCAATTGAAGCTCATTAGCATGCTCTAAAAATAGCAGAAATTTATTGAGTTTTGCCACAAAGGAGTTCCATAAATCTAGATTTAGGAATAAGAAGACTAATCCAAGAAGCTCAATGACTACTATAAAATTAGAAAGTTTTTCCAAGGATAAAATAATTCTTATGATCCTAAAAAAGAACTTACATCAACCATTTAACTCAATCCTACAACAAGAAATCATTAATACTATATGCAAAAATAGAAAAAAATAAAAACAAGAGATGCATCTGGATAAGAAGTGAAAAGATGGAAAGAAAATGATACAAAAGGGCTCTGAGTATCCTGGGATAGCCAATACCAGGAAAATCAGAGACCTATGGAGGATAACGATATTTATAAGCTGAACATAGAACCAATCTTCATTATTTTCATCAATACAATTACATCCCTGTAAGAAAAGACAATGGAACGATAGAAATATGAGTTCTCTCCACAAGAACACTAATGAAATCTATCCTTGAAGGAAAATTCAACTTGGTACCTATAAAAAATTATTAGGAATCATTCCCTATGAAAGGAGGAAGCTTTCCCCACCAAAATCCCTTGATTAGTGGATTTGGTCCTAATACTGGGAATCTGCATTAAATGGCAGGGAGCACATTCCTAGATTTTCTCAGTCATTGGAGTTCCACAATCTGTGCCATAATTCCATAATAGCTTGTTAAATTATTATTTATTATTGATCCTCTTATAGTAGGGAGTAGGTCCCTAAATTATCTCCTCCTCCAAATCTTCATACCCTGCCTAATATTCTCATAATATTCCACAAAAATAAATAATATTAGGCACAAATATCCAATTATTGATAAACCTTCCTAATGAATATATTAAAGTTGAAAATACACTATACAATGTAGAAAGTGAGGTTTAATGTGCTTAAGGATCGTCATAGGCCTTAATTTATGTTTTAATTTAGAGGCACAGGCCTTAATTTATGTCTAATTTAGAGTCCCATCATACACCCCTGCTGAAAGTGTTGCTCATCCTCTGAGAAACTTAGTGACCTAATTGTGCCTCATCCATGGCCCTGGTGTCCTTTCTTTTGTGCATTAAGAATATTGGTTTTAAGCTTTGCAAGGACAAGCCCAAAAACATATTTGTGCAAAGAAAAATAATTGTTTCTTGAGACCATTATCTTGCTTTCTTGCCCTTATTCAAGATGGGTTTTTGAATATTTTTTAGCTTAGAAAGGTCTTCCGTATCCTTATTAACCTTCTCATACCTTCTTACTCCATTTGGAGACCTCTAACACCTATAAAATGAATTTAGATGAGAAATAGGACATCCTTTAGTAATTCCCATCAAAACTACGGGAAACCTACATGAAACCCTATTAAAACTACATGAAAACCTTTTTGAGCATAAATGATATTTTCAAGTTAGGGAAGACCCTCAATTTGACTCCCATGCCTTTATCCCATTTTTAGGCCCTGTACAAAAGCTAGAAAGAGATTGGAGACCTCTTGGAAAACCTTTTTTCATAACTGCAGTTTGAGTTCTATTTTTATGGTGAATGTGTCATTTCCTTTTGTTTCCTTCTTCCTCTATTGTGGCCTAGATGACTACCTAATGGTCTTGGATTTCTCTATTTTTATTAGGTGTCCCTTAAAATTTACCATCTTGGGGTTTACCATAATTTGTTAATTTCTTCCTTCTTGTAGCAACATTCTGCGTTCTTGTAGTAATCTTTCCTACTCTTTCCCGGTCTTCTAACTGTATGGGAGTGATGAGAAATGATGAAGAGGGATCAGATTATGATGCTAGGGCTCAAAGGGAGTAGTGTAGGTTTGTTAAAATGGAGATGATGCTCTATTTTTTTTTCTTCAAGAATGAAATGGGATGGATGAATGATGAATAGATAATGAATATGAAGTGGATGGAGGGCTTGGAGTGTTGAGGTGACTTGGTCTTTGAAAAAATTTCTTCTTTTAACTCTTGTCCTCATTCCTTGAAATCATCACCCTTCATAATTTGATTTTTCAACATTGCATGAGTGATGGAGTGAGCTGCAATTAACTAGTTGAATGCAACTGAGACTACTGACCCATCCTTAGATTATAAAACCTCATCTCTTATGAATTAACAACAAGTTTCTAACTATAATATTATCAAGAGAAGAGGTCAAGAATATTTCATACATGTACCTACCTGATGGCCTTCCTGCAGATGTTGTTTGTTGGAAAGTGAATTCCTTGCTTGTATTTGCTGCATGTGTTTTCCTCCTTTTTCTATGATGTTTTTCTTGATGTGTAGGTACTGGATGGTGATGCTAATGAATCCTCATTGTGCTGGTGGGTTCCATCGTGTTAAATCCCTCTGTCATGTTTCTTTGATGGATGTGGATGGTTGTATATGTCTCCTTATCAAATTTAATGGATGAGGAATTTTAGATGAAAATTCTATGTACAAAGTTCCCTTAGACTGCAATTTTTTTTTAACACAATAGAAGGCTTTTCTATATTATTTTCACTAGGAAAAATGTGGGAAAGTTCAGTTGCTACCTCCTTATCACTCTCTGATGAAGCCAACCTCTATTTTTTCCCTTTAAAATTTCTCGCTATCAACCCTATAGGTGTTGTTCTGTATCCTGTAGGATCCTATAGTTTTTAGGGAATCATGTAGGCTTACATGACAACCTTTTGTAGATGACTTATTTTGTCCATATCTCACAAACGATAGAATGGATTAACCTAAAACTTTTTGAGCATGTTTCCATCATTATTATGCACCTTCCCATAAAGCAATTTGGTCAATGGATGCACTGATCTTGAGAAAAACAAAAAATGGCTAAAGGTGATGGAGGCCTATTTCTTGGAAACCATGCACAGGGATTTGTTGAAATTGCTTTAGAATGTTACCATCATCCATATTCATCTCCCCAAGAAAAATATTTTTAAATGGATGCACGGATATCCAGAAAATGAAAAAATGGATGTAGGTGATGGAGGTTGATTTATCAAAAACTGTGCACTGGAATTTGCTGAAATTGCTTGAGAATGTTACCATCATCCATATGCATCTCCCCCTGAAACAAATTGGCAAATTGATGCATGGTTTTCAAGTTATGGAAAAAAAAAAATAAAAAAAAATTCTATGTAGTTTTCTATCCTATAGTAAAATAGAGCATCCTGTAGTTGTTTAGGATAACAAGTAAACTGAATGTTAGAAGCTTGAGAATGATGGGTTGATGATGAAAATAGACGAGGGTGATGGATTGGCATGGAATTAGCCTTGTTGGAGAATTTGAGTAAAAGAGAAGAAATTCAAAATTTTACTTCTTTTGACTAGGCTAGACCAACTTGATTTTGTTGCTTGTAGAGGTTGGAGAGTACATGCATTCATCAAAGATATACATGAAGAAAATATTTTTTTTTCTTTTTTTTTTTCTACTAGGCCTATTAGTCGTCTCAAGGAGGTTTTCAACTAGTAGGTGTGCCTAGGCACCTCAAAGGATGTTTTCACCTAGGATCTTCTCTTTTTCATCCTGTTTTCTTTTTTCCAAACCCATTGACTGCCTTATGGAGGTTTTAAATCAATGAGCCAATCTAAGGCACCTAAAAGGAGGTTTCCACCTCAAATTTTTATTTTTTCTCTTATTTTTCATTTTTTTCTACCCTACTCTACTTGAAAAATGTAATCATTTTTAAGTATAAGAATACTTCCAATGGAGTCATGTGCACATGAAGATGCCAAACAAAATGGTGTGGAGACTTGAAATGTATGATTTGACATGTACCTAGATTTGAGTGATCAAATGCTTTGACTTGGATGATATCAAGCGCAATTGAAGAAGAGAGTGTTGCTACAACTTAGTGACTCTCTGGAACCATATTTCAATATAGTTGTGATGCCTCTAGTCCACTAGCTGATTTGGATCATCTTGGATGTCTTCTTCTCCCATGACCTTCAATTCGTCCTCTTTTTGTTGATTGATCTCTTGCATACATGGAGGATTTGATGGTAACCATGAGGGATCTTTCTCAATCTCTGATTTTGTTGTCTAATCTTCATCAAATGTAGCCCATGGTTCTTTGATTTTCTCTTTTGAATATTTTTCTTCAACATGTTGTCCTTCAATGATATCAAGATAATCTATTTTTTACAATACTCTTCTTGACCTATGGTGAATACCATTGATCTCAAGAGGAGATTTTTGGAAGTTTTGTACCTCAACATTGTAAGTGGGCAGAGCTACTTCAATGTGTGGGTTTGTAAATGGTGGTATAGGTAGTTGAGTGGGAGTGGATATTTGAGATGGATGTGGTTGGGGTTGTGGTTGTGGTGGAGATGAATGGTAGGTATAATATGGATTTGGGTATGGAGGATATTGAGGAAAATACTAAGGATATTGTGGATGGCTCCCATAAGTTCCTTGCCAACCCTGTTGTCAAGATTGGTTTTGGGGTTGAGATAGCCAATGTTGCTAAGGAAAAGGTGTGTTCCAATTACTTTGAGATGGATATGCATAACCTTGAAATTGTGAATTAGGCTCGTGCGTCGTATCAGGCTGAATAGGCTACCATGGTCCTCTTGGAACTACATAACATTGTTGCATTAGAAATTGACTTGCTCCATTGTCCTCTTCGTGAATTTCCTTTAACCTTGGTAATGAGGAGAAACATTTAACATCATGTGATTCTGCATGGACAATAGAAACAACTATTTTCTCATTTTACATTATTAACATTTCTACTTGTTTGGTTAGATTGCTAAGAAATTTTGTTTTAAAGTCATCAAACAAATTTCTAAGTTTAGCTTGACTTATTGATCTCGATGCTGATTGACTTACTCTTTCCTTTCCTCTTGATATGTGTTTGCATGTTTCACAAATTTCTTCAAATGATAATTTATATACATCACCTCTACTCATGAGATTAAGGATATCATACCACTCATCCCTAATTGTTCTAAGTAAGAGGGTTCTTAGTGTGTCGGATCCTAAATGATGTATTTTACCCTCTTAACATTATACATAAACCTCTCTATTAGATCCTCTAGACTCTCATAATCTCTTTGATTCATTCTAAATATTTCTTCTTTAAGATCATGATATTTATATTTTTCTATAAACATTTTTTTAATATCATTCCATGATCTTATTGAATTAGTACCTAAACTCATGAACCATTTAAGAGCTCTATCCTTCAATGTTGCTGGAAACAATCTCAGTTTTTGAGCTTTTAATAAGTAACCATAAGATCTTCAAACAATTTCAAATTCAACGAGAAAGGTTTCCAAATTCTCAGACCTTAGACCATCAAATTTTGGAAGAAAAAATAGAGGGATTCTCTTCATGTGCACATTGATATTAGTATCGTGAATGGGAAATCCAAGAGGATTTTCCTCATTATCATCATGTCCATCCATTTCTTCTACATTCTTTGCCATATTCTTCTTCTACTTGCAAAAGTGAATGGTGATGTGGCTCTAACTGCACCATGTGATCAAATGTGGTGTTGGGTGTGGAGCCTGATTATCTTCTATATTCAAAAGTACCGCCACATTGGACCCCAGTTCAAAATGGGGGCAGCAACGCCGCCCGTAAAATATTCACTGCAAGGGGGTCCAGGGGGGGGGCAGCGCCCCCAAAGCTAAAAATAGCTGTAAAATTGCCTTGTAAAAGTATAGTAATTTCTAGTCAATCTGGGTCGTTCATTAGGCGGATGATCTGACGGTAGAAATTATGTTTAGTTTAGGGTTTTTTGCCCTAGAAGGCAACCCCTCATTTTTTATGAGGGTATTGTATTTGAGAATGTGAGATAGATGTGTATTCTGTGTGAGCAAGAAAGAGAGAGGTGAGACTGTGAGAGAAAACAGAGGATATTACAACGGATTGGTTGTAGGTTGTGTCTCTTCATTTTGATGGATAATAGAAAGGAAGGACTGACTGTTTGGGGTGGACGTAGCCCAAACTGGGTGAATCACGTATATTTGTGTCTCTCTTGTTTTGTGCATTTTCTGTGTTTATATTTCTGCAATATTTTATGTGTTCCATTGCTCCGTAATATATAATTTTCTAACCATGGGGGGGGGGGGGGGGGTGGGTTGGTGTTGACGAAATTTTGTTTTTGTTTTTATAATTGAATGAAAACTATAATCCAATGTAGTTTTCTACTTTTGAAATTAGATTTGCCTAAACCAATCTTTTTTTGTTCTTTTTTCCGCAAAGTAAAAAGAAATGAATCAATTAGGGAAGAGAACAATGCATACTTTGACACCTCCCCAGAAATGGCACCAAAAAGTGATGAGCCTCAGTATTTCAACAAGAATGTTGCAGCTCCCAAGGCTACCGACTTTAATTATCAACCTAGGGTTCGTACAAACATAAGAGGTATCGACACTATATGTGTGTCATACAATGTGTCCTTCCTTTGTTGCGATGATTTAATGCAGTGCATCTACAAAAGTCAAATCCTAAACTAATTGCAGAAAATGAAATGTTCGAAATGGAACCTTAACCTATTGCAAGAAAAAAGTACAAGGAAAGAAACATATTCTAATTGCATAAAGATCATGAACTAAATATAAAAGAAACCTATCTTAACCCTATTTATCACATGTGATGATTTAAAATAACTAAACATGAAATCTGATCTAGAGAGTACTAACTGCTCTGTGCATGTGTAAATATAAAATAACTCATTTTTAAAATATTTTTTCTTTATCAATGAAAATGCTAATCTTTCCTTGATCTTTGGCAGGGGAGACAAGTGTGGAGCAAGAGGCTTAAAATGGTCCCGATGGCATGGAGTTCAACTAGATGCCTAATCCCAGCTTCAATGATTATTTTTCTCAGTTCTGACTCAAAACATGCCTTCCTACAGGATGCAACAGTGATTTCATATGCGATGCTACAATGATTTCCTACAAGATCCCCTAATCTCCTACATGATGTTATCGACTTACTATACAAAATTATAATTCATTGAAATGAAAAAGAAAATGGTGGGCAACAGATCCCCCCCATAGCAAGTTTTGTGGTGTAAATCCTGAAGTTTTGGTCATTGTAATGTAAAGGCCCCGTAAAATGTGGGCGCAGAGCACGAGAGTCTAGGGTTGACCACCCTAAAATAATGTAATTTAATATAGAATGTGTTGGCCTATAGAACAAGGCTCTAAGTGTAAAAGTTAGTCTTAGCTTTGAGAAGTCATATGGGTTTTTGGGTTATGAATTAGATCTAAGTCTATAAGTCTGAGTCTGGGGTTGTAGTAGTAGTAAGAGGCTTTGCAGTTGAGTGAGCAGAGGCCTAGTAGAGTTCGCAGTTGTGTGTGCAAACCCTTGTAGCTGAGTGCGTAGGGTGAAGTTGGGATTATATCTGAATAGATGATTAATAAAATATAAGTTGATTTTGGAATATTCCATGTCTATGCTTCTGTTATCTTTATGAATCTCTTTACAGTTTTATGATTGTGTGCACTTGGTATGAATGTTGAATGATTAATGAGAATAATGGGTATATGCAATTAAGTTAAGATCTACAATAATAGCACAGTAAGGATAAAGGATCTAGATAGAACCTCTTCGCGCTCTTTACAGAACTACGTGGAAGTAGTTGCACAAGTTGCGAAGGGTAGATGGTTGCTCAAAGCAGCGCCAACACGCAGGATTGGTTTACAAACTTCCCAACCTTCATCAAGACATCCCTAAGGTGCAGAAACCTAGTTCCAACACCCTCCCATACTACCTTGGGTGAGAGCTCAGTCCACACACCGTGGACTATTTCCAAAAGGGCCAGTAGTTTCAAGATTTGTTTGGCTAAATCACTTTTGAACCTGGGTCAGGCCCCAACAAGCCAATAAATGGTTCAGTTGCTGGGACCGGGATCTGCTTAAGGGATGTCTGATGTCAAAAAACTAGAATCCAATGAAGAAGGAAATTGTAGAGTGGTTGGATCAAAAGATTCACAAGTTTGTGACACAGGAAAATGAACTCTGCAACTATCTAAGAAAAGGTGGCTGGATCGCTACTTGTATATGGAAATCCATGAGATTTTCTTTGCATCCTTTCCATCAGAGGTGTATGATTGGATTGTGAGATTACTGATAACTAGGGAAGGTATAAGCTTGACCAATCGATAATGTGGAACTCGAAGTTGGTACATAGACTAGAGGCATTTGAAGACAAAATCACGAGAGTTGTGGACCACTGGCTCAACCAAATAATAGGGGGATTCATCACTGAGTTTGTGATAGACACAACCGTAAGCTTGATCGAAGCATAACAATGTTTTCTCAAAGGACTGGGAGGTAAGTATATTAAATCTTTGAATACTTAGATTAAGATGATGTGTGAAAAGTGGGTCATGCGAATACATTAATGTTTAGAATGACGTGGAGCAGAAAATCTACAAAGGTAGCAAGGAATTACAGAACAATCCATTAATGTCACCATCATGAGAGAGCAAGGAAGAGCTCACTCGGTTCTCTCTGAGAAGTGTAGTCCAGTTGATAAAGTAGCGTATTCCACAGTTATGACCTCCACCCACGCCACCATCAGCTTCACCTCCCTCACCTCCATCTTCACGCACTCCACCTCCACTAACCCCACAGTTCAGTATGGCGGATGCGGTCAAGTTACTTGTATTCAGAGGAGTAGGAAATGAGGACCCAGAGTAGTTCTGGTTCGTGGTAAGAGTAGTGTGGGAAGTGCAAGGGCTCATGGATGATAACATTAAGAAGGCTACATTAGTGAGCATGTTGTGGGATCGTACATTTACGTGGTATATTAAACACTCTAATGACCACCTGAATGCAAGCATAGCAGAGATACAGAATGCGTTGAACAGAGAATTCAGTCAACCAATGTCTGAGACCCAGTCAATCATTGGGTTTAAAGATATTGTGATGCTCCTGGCGAGACCCCATGGGACCCATATCAGTGACTGAAGAGTATGATCTATGAGGCTAATATGATGCTCACATATGTATAACACCATGCATGGTTTATGGCATCTCTGATGCTGCACCTAAGGACGATGCTATCATAGGAGAAGCTTTCAACCCAGTTTGAAGCATTAGAAATGGTGATGAGGTTACGTGAAACTTCGATACAAAATTCTGGGTTTAGATTTCAACAAATCCACACAAAACTACATAATATATGTTTGGAGATGTAGAGTTTGAAGCAAGATAGGGCACCACGACCAGAAGCGCGTGAAGAAGTATGGTGTATAAAATGTGAAGGTCAGGGACACAACAAGGACTATTGTTTGGTATTTGCGAACTACTTGGTAGGAGGGGGGCCAATGCCATTGAGATCGGAGGCATAGGCAGGGCCAAGTACAACACTCTCTCTATGGTGCGTGATCTATCAGATATGGGGAAAGAACATGGTGGATAGCTGTCATTTATTACAAAATTATACACAGACTCTCCAACAAGTGTTTTGTAATTTTTGTAGATCAGTGGGCCATGACGAGCGTACATGTCGCAGCTACGAGTTGATGATGGAGAGAACCCCAGCCTATAGAATTCAGAAAAAAGCGTGAGGCCTTGACCTAGCCACGGGGATGGTGCATGCTGGATTTCAGGGCCGAGGTCAAGGACGAGGAGAAAAGGGGCTAGGAAGGGGTCGTGGATACTTAATTTGTTACAATTGCAGAGGACCAGGGCACTACGCCTGCGATTGTACCAACCCGGCGAGAGTATCTTGTTCATACTGTGCTTAGTTTGATCATGAAATGGTAGACTATCCTATGTTGATCACGCAAATGCATGAGAAAGGGGTACTGTAGCCTACTCTAACTCAAAATATTCAAATGATGAAATCTGAACTTCACGATGAAGACCCCAATGTGAACATGATGCTCAGAAGTGGTGTGACCACAGGGGAAGATAAGGGGAAGCAGCCTGAAGAAGATACTGGGTTCATAAGGCTCCTACAAAGGAACTTGAGTTTGACTTGGAACACGTAAAGGAGACATTTATGGAAGCTAAGAAGAGCTTCACAGAGACCTCCACTTTAGGTAGTAAGGATCAACCAGAGTCGGGAGTGGATCCTTCCATGCTTACTATCTTTCTGGAGACGTATGAAATTGCTATGCAATAATAAGGCAGTTAAAGGACTACAAGAGCTGATCACTAGGTGCATGGAGTTGGGTGAACCGTACATAGTCCAGAAACTAGGAAAGCATATATTGCGCACTGGGAGGGAGATGAGATTGACGGTACAGATTGGTGAATATGACATGGATTGGGTAATCTTGGACCTGGGGTCAGATGCAAATGTGTTACCTAAGAAAACTTGGGAAGGCATGGACAGGCCCGCATTGCAGTGGTCCCCTATTCAATTATGAATGAAAAACCAACAGAATATCTTTCCCATTGGAAGGTTGCAAGGAGTAACAGTTGATACCAAAGGCACGAGGACACAAACAGACTTTGAAGTAATAGATATTGCCGATGACAACAATCCTTATCCCACGTTGTTAGGAATAGACTAGGTGAATGATATGAATGGAGTCATCAACGTAAAGAAGATAAAGATGATATTCAAGAAAAAGTCCCTATGCATAGTAGTCCCACTAGACCCAGCCGAAGGAGTGTGGTACACTGAGCCCGTGCATGATGATGATAGTGACGATGAGCTAGATTGCATTTACCAGATAATGGTGTAAGACCAGGATCAAGTAAACCTGATTACAGATGGGAGAATCTTGTGGGAACATGACAGTTCCTATACTTTGGATTTAGATGAGGAAGTAGAACACTGGTAGAACTGGTTGCATGAGGTGATGATGCTAAATTGCAACATGATGACTAGGTCACTCTGTCACATGACAACAAAGGAAAGGGGACTACCAACACATGATGAAGTGATAATGGTGGATAAATTACTGGACTAACTTGGAAGCACAGTACCAGAATAGCAGTGGTATGGTGTGCTAGAAGGAATACTATGCGCGACACCTGCATGGGGATGGAGTATGTGTCCAGAGACTAGGGTAAGCTGGAGTGAAGGTAAAAGGTGGATGCAATCACAGATTGGAAGCCTCCATGCCTAATGATACTCTGGGAGCCCTGACCGAGAAGGTTGCATGTTCACCTGTGTCAATGGGTACAGAGGTGGGTTGAGCCATCCACAACCCCACACCCTACACTATGGATCGACACTCGAAACTAGCTACAAAAACATGAAAAGAACTGCGCACCACAAAAGTTCCATATAGAAGCATTCAAGAGGGTATGCGGGATCTTGAATAAGGTTCAACGGGCCAGACGAACCAATTGGGACTAGTGCATACCAGTGGTTTGATGGGCCTCTAGGGCCATGTACAAGAATCTAAGCGCGAAAATGATCCTAAAGATGATGGGCAGAGTCAAGACCATAAGTTTGGGAGGAAGGAATCCTCACACAATTAGAATGATTCATAAGGACTAGGATGAAGGAATTATGCCACCATTCAGGGTCAAATATATGCAGATTTAGGTAGCTATTAGGCAAGGGAACTTGAAAATTCACGAAATCGAAGAAGATTGAGTATGGTTAAAGAAGAAAAGCAGGATCTTTAACAAAGAAATCAACAAAATAGAAAACAAAACCACATAGGTAGGCAACACTGAGAAACTAAGATAGACAAAACAAAAGGTAGGTAGCCACACTACTCCATTGGAAGGATTTGGGCCTTTGCTACTGTGGCTATGGCCACACCCTGTTGGGTTGTGTTATATTCTTTCCACGACTAGAAAACGTAGTTAACTTGGGGGTTAGAGGGGGGGGGCAAATCCAACCCTTCATTGTGTCGACTTCTTAGTGAAGGGAGTTATAGGGGGTTTGAGGAGTACAGGTAACCCCACTCTATGGGGTCCAGCTCGTAGTCCCAGTTTTGGGATCTAGGGCAAAATATCTATGTATATGTGTTTTATGTGTTATGCTCTCACATTGTTTATTTTTTTTGTTTTAGAATTCGTATGTAGGTAATCTCTATACAGGGTTAAAACCTACATTTGGTATCAAAGATGTTTTGGCTTCAAGGGGATTCCTTTCTGGTTGAGGGGTTTCGCTCAGGCCTGTGGTAGACCCTGTTCAATGGGAGATTTGAGAGATCTATTCTGGTAGTGAAAGAACATGGCGAGCAGTAAAAAGATAGAGATCAAGAAATTTAATGGTGAGAGTTTTGAGTTGTGGAAACTCAAGATGGAGGATCTGTTGGTGGATAAAGATCAATGGATCACAGTAGATTCAGGTACTAAACCAACGGGGGTGTCCAATGAAGAATGGAACAAGTTGGACTGGAAGGCAGAGAGCACAATATGATTATGTGTCTCAAATTCATTATTGCTAAATGTATTAGGGGAAGCTACGCCGAAGGCTTTGTGGGACAAGTTAGGGACATTGTACCAATCTAAGTCTCCAGTGAATAAATTGTTCCTGTGGAAAAAGTTGTATAACCCGAGGATTAAAGATGGAGACTCAGTGACATAGAATCTGAATGCATTTAATACTGTGGTAAGTCAGCTGGAATCTGTTGATATTAAAATTTTAGATGAAGATAAGTGCATCAGTTTGTTGTGTTCTCTACCAGATTTGAGGGATAATCTGGTTATTGCAATATGTAGCAATGCAACTTCCTTGCAGTTCGATGAAATAGTCTCATCATTGCTATCGAAGGAGATGAGATGGAAAAGTATGGAAAACCAGAATGGTGATGCCTTGTATATACAAGGACGGTCCCAGAACAGAAACAAAAATAAATCATCGAGTGGAAGATCTAAATCTCCAGGAAAACCTATAAAGGTGGTGTGCTAGAAATGCGAAAAGGAAGGGCACTGCAAAAGGGATTATAAATCTAAAGATCCTGATAAAGGAAAGGGATCTAATGATGATCCTTCTGTAGAGGCAAAAGCCACCTCAGATGAAGGTGGGGATGTGTACTTGGCTTCTTCAAGTAGACATTTAGATCGTGAGGCATGGTTGATTGACTTAGGTGCATTCTTTCACTTCACTCCCCATAGAGAGTGGTTCTGCGAGTATGAGAAATATGATGGTGGTGATGTATTCTTGAGGGGTGACAAGAAGGATAGAATAATTGGTCATGGAAAATTAATGTTGAAGTGGCAAGGTGGAATGGTCAAAACACTTTCGAGTGTTCTACATATTCCTACATTAGCCAAAAATCTAATTTTTGTAAGCAAGTTGGATGGTTTATTTGTAAATACAATGTTCGATAAGAATACCTGCAAGATGGTTCAGGGGGAAGTGGTATTGATGTAGAGAGTTTGAATAACTTTGTACAAGTTGTAAGGTAGCACTATTGTTGATGGGTGTAATAGTTCCGTGATTCCTGAAAGTGGAGCAGAAAATATAGTGGTCTCTAGAGAGAAGACCATGTTGTGGCATCAAAGGCTTGGACATATTGGAGAGAAGGGCCTTCAAATACTTCATGGTAAATTTATGGTAGAAGGTATGAGTAATAGCTCTTTGGATTTTGTTTTCTATGAAAATTGTGTAAATGGGAAGCAGAATCGGGTGAGTTTCCCCTCTGGTGGTAAGAGGGCGAAACAAATATTAGAGCTTGTGCATAGTGATGTGTTTGGACCCTTGAAGGTTCCATCACTGGGTAATTTTGTGTATTGTGTATCATTTATAGGTGACTTCTCAAGGAATACATGGATATATTTCCTTAATAAGAAATCTTAAGTCTTTGATAGGTTTAAAGAACTTAAGGCTCTGGTGGAAAACCAGACAGAGAAGAAGATAAAGGTGCTAAGGATAGATAATAGTGGAGAGTTTTGCAATAAGGAATTTAAAGAATTCTGTAAGAAGTTTGGTGTAGCACGACAAAAGACTACTCCATATACACCTCAACAAAATGGAGTTGCAGAAAGAATAAACAAGGAATTGATGGAAAGGGCAAGAAGCATGCTCAATGGTGTTGGTTTAGTACAGGAATTCTAGGCAGAGGTGAAGGAGACATCATGTTACCTGGTCAATAGATCACCTTCATCAGCGTTGGAGGATAAGACTCCATAAGAGGTATGGACTAGTAAGAAACTCTCTCTTTCACATTTGAGGGTATTTGGATGTGATGCATATGTACATGTTCCAAAGGAAAAATAACCAAGTTGGATAGTAAATCTGAAAAGTGCATCTTTATTGGGCATAAGGATGGTTTAAAGGGTTATAAGCTTTGGAACCCGGTAATAAGGAAGGTTGTGTACAGTCGATATGTGTTGTTCAGAGAGGTGAAAGATGTTACTAAACATGAAGTCCAACCAAAGAAACCTGAGAAGATAGAGTTTGAGCTAAAGGAGGAAGAATCAGACACTACAGTAGAGGAGGAATCAGAAGATGAACAACCAAAAACTCCGAGTGTGAGAAGAATAGTTCGAGAAAGAAGGTAACCAAAAAAGTATATTCCATCTTCTTTCTGTTCAAATTTTTCTTTATCTATTACCAATGATGATCCTAGAACTGTGAAGGAAGCAATAGATTCACAGGATGGAAAACTCTGGAAAGAGGCTATGGTTGAAGAAATGGAATCTTTGCACAAAAATGAGGCTTGGGATTTGGTGGAGTTGTTGGCTGGAAGGAAACCCATTGGCAGAAAATGGGTGTTCAAGAAAAAGACAAATGCAGAAGAAAATGTGGAGAAATACAAAGCTCAGTTGGTAGCAAAAGGTTATTCCGAGGTGCCACGAATTGATTTTGGTGATATCTTTTCTCCTGTTGCCAAGGTAATTTCTATTAGATTACTTTTATTTGTTTCTGCTGCTTTTGATTTTTAGGTACAACAGATGGATGTGAAGACAAAATTTCTTCATAGGGATCTGGAAGAGAAGACCTACATGAAGCAACCTGAAGGCTTTGCAGGGAAGGGTAAGAAAGAACTAGTATGCAAATTAAAGAATTCTCTATATGGGTTAAAACAGTCACCAAGGATGTGGTATCAGAAATTTGATACATTTATACGGGGACTTGGCTTCACTAGAAGCAAAGTAGATCACTATGTGTATTTTAAATTAATTGGTGACCATGTTATTTATCTGGTCTTGTATGTGGATGATATGTTGCTAGTTTGAAATGACAAAGAAATTATCCAGGATTTCAAGACCCAATTGTCCTCCATATTCGACATGAAAGATCTCGGTGTTGCAAACTATATTTTGGGCATGGAAATTAAAAGAGATCGGGCAAAGAGGAAGCTCTGGTTAAACCAGAGGAAGTAT
>APFE030307425.1:62439-97333 GCA_000404065.3 Pinus taeda
TGGGGTATCTCACCTCAAATATAGTTGTTGCCCAGTCCATTGTAGCTATTTCCTTGGTCAATAGTAGTTGTTTTTTCTAGCCGTTGAATGATCTCTTCTCTTTATTTAACTTGTAGCCATAGTCCATTGTAACCATTTCCTTGGTCAAAAGCAGTTGTTTTTCCTAGCCATTGAATGATCTCTTTTCTCTATTTAACTTATAGCCATAATCTGGTTCTTCATCTTATCTTAACGATAAACCACACTCACTGGTTCAAAACAAGTGACAAATAAATTTTGATTAATTTTCACGAAAAACTCTTCTCAAAATATCTTATACCTTATTTTTAATTTTATAATATAATAATAAATATTCACATTCTAATATTATGCATTCCTTAAAAATAAACCAGACAGACTTGCGGTTCGTATGTTTGCAAGTAAATGATCATAGTTGATAGAAAATAAACACACACGAGTAATAATATTTAATGAGAAAAAACCTAATTAGAAACCGTTACACACTCTGTTTGTCAACCTAGCTCAAGGCAATAACCCAATCTGTTTGTCAGCATACCTCAAAATTGAATGTTATTTCTGTGTATAATTGTCTATCAAATGATTTCTAAAACATAGAGCATATAATTAATGAAAGGTTATTATTCATGAAGCCTTGTATTATATAGCTAAAGGCCCACCGACGTATCACCTGAACTAAAGCTCAACTCAATTGATAGAATTGTAACCTCCTCATATTGAATTTTTAGTATTTTAAGTGATGTAAAAAATAGTAACTAGAAATAAAATTAATAAAATTATATGAATAAAGTTTTAAAATTATATGAATATGGTATTTTTAAAATAAAAATAAAAATAAATAATTGATAACTCGAAGTATATAAAATCTGAAGTTAAAATAGATCTAAACTCTTCTCCATAAACTTTTTTCAATAATTGATACGACTAAGATAGAATGCACCTCATTTCATTTCATTATTGCAATCAAGCGAAATGATCTATTAAATAACAGCCATACCTCTGTGAGAAGAGGTAGAATTCGATATGATCTATTAAATAACAGCTATACCTTTGTGAGAAAAGGTAGAATACGATAGAAACTATTCATCTTAAGTCAAAGAAAGCTTCTAATAAGTGAAAATGCCAAATGGTTTCTGTACACAGGAAATACCATAGAATAGTACAATATTGACCAGGTAGAATTTGAAACCTGAAAAAAAAGAAGGGGGAAATGTGGGAAAATCCATCCATATGGGCTCGGCTTGCATGGTAGCGAGGTAGGCAGCAAGTGCCATTAAAGCCAGAATTGAAGATATGGGATAAAGAGTTAGAGGACCAATAAGGAATAAGGATTTCTGAAGGCCATCACTGATTTGCACAACAGTGGCCAGCTCACATAAGTTGGTAATGAATCTCCACACATCAAATTTCTGTAATCACCTTCCCTGAGGATTAACTAGTCGTGAAAATACTGTACTTGCACTCGCACCTTCCGAACCTTTTTCACCTGCAGCAACAATATCCCTCTCTATAGTGCTACTACTGAAATGCTCTTCCTGAGAAAAACGTAATGGAATCTCTGAAATGCGATTAGCACTGTTTTCATCTGGATCATACAGCATCGCAGTTTCCTGAAGTTGAAGGGCATATTCTAAGTTCCACAGCACATCACCCATGGTGGGCCTGTCAATACCCTGATCAGCCAAACACTTTCCAGCCGTCTCTCCGAACATTCTCAGGGAGTTAGGGTTGATGCTATCTACAAGATGCCTATCAATAATTTGGTCAAGCATGCCTCTACTTTTCCAATGCATTGCCCACTCTGCTAGATTGATTTTATCTCTGGGAAGAGAAGGATCAATGACCGGCCTTGCACACAGTAACTCCATAAGCACTACTCCAAAGGAATAGACATCGGATTTTTCTGTCAATTGCCGCGTTCTAAAGTACTCAGGGTCAAGATACCCAAAGCTACCTTTGACAGCAGTACTCACATGGGTTTGATCCAGAGCAGGTCCAGTCTTTGAAATCCCGAAGTCTGCCACCTTGGCCACAAAATTCTCATCCAACAAAATGTTGGTTGTCTTTACATCACGGTGAATGATTCCCTGCTCTGCACCTGTGTGAAGGTAATGAAGACCCCTAGCGGCCCCTATGCATATATCAAGTCTCTGTTTCCATGACAAAGGAGGAAGATCTGATCCATACAAGTGTTTCCTAAGAGGTCCATTGGCCATGTACTCATAAACCAAAATCATCTCAGAATGCTCCTCACAATAGCCAATAAGAGAAACCAGATGACGGTGGCGAAACTTAGACAACATTTCAATTTCAGTCCGAAATTCTGCCATGCCTTGTGCAGAGCTTCGATGTCCCCGTTTTACAGCCACTATGGTTCCATCTGCAAGCATCCCTGTGAACACTTTACCAAACCCACCTACACCCAGAACCAAACTCTCATCAAAGTTTTTGGTAGCTTCTTCCATCTCTGCAAATGTGAAACGCCGGCCTAGACTTGAAGGTCCAGGAGAAGCAGGACTCCCAGCTGACACTTTGCTTCCCTTGCGCCCTTTAGTTTCAGAATGCCCTCCATGTAGTGGAAGAGGCAACCAGGGTTTAGTAGAGAGTTTTTGAGATCTACGACAACAGAAGAAGTAGATCACCATTAATAGCCCAAGAGCAACAAAAAATCCTACAACGGTTCCAACTATTAGACCAACTTTGCTATTCCTGTTTGATCTGATAGAACTGTTCTGTGGGGAAGGTCCATCCAGACTTTTGTTAGAGTTGCTCATCTTCATAATCTCTAGCCCATTTAATATGGCGTTGGGGAGAACACTTGCCATATTTATTGCAGGTCCTACTTTGA
This sequence comes from Pinus taeda, assembly GCA_000404065.3. Lineage (NCBI taxonomy): Eukaryota > Viridiplantae > Streptophyta > Pinopsida > Pinales > Pinaceae > Pinus > Pinus taeda. Next base: position 65,306 of record APFE030307425.1, read on the forward strand.
CAGCAAGATTTTTCGATCCAGTAGATGTATTAAGTACTACAAAATCGCTGTAATAAGCTGCTGCCAAGTTATTTTGTGTTGCAGCTGATATATCAAAATTACCGCCCATCACATTATCATTGTTAATATATACATTGAAGTATAACTCGTTCAATGCTTTGCTCACAATATCGCAGAAATGCATCCGAATGAAGTATTGGTAACCTGGATCCACAGTAAACAACCAAGAAATGTTGAAAGTTGGGTTTGTGACACTGGCTGCAGCCATCTCCTCGACAGTAGCATATACAATATTGGGAGCGGTTTCATTAGTAACTAGTCCTTGGCGGTACACAATACTGTTGGCCAGGACGCTGAAATTTTGGGCAAGCGATTTTGAAGCTAAGAAGCTTGTATCAGGATCCCAAAATCTCCCAAGGGTGTCATTGTCAGGGGTAATCAAGGGTCCTCCCATATTAAGTCTGTAAATTGTTTCAAAAGCATGCTCAGATAGACCACTGTAAGTATTAGGCAGGGGCACAGCTTGAGCTGTGTCTGAAACAAGAGTGTTCGGCACAGAAACAACTTCAATGGCATTGACAAACGCAAAGGAATTATTGGAGGGAATAAAGGTCAGAACCAATGTTTGTTCATTTACATTGATGAAATATTCCTTCATCACAATTGAACTATTCTGGATTTGGAAATTGTATAATAGACCAAAGTCTTGGGTGGCTACTGAAAATATGGCACTTGTAAGATTGTACATTTGATAAGAGAATGGAAAAAAATGTAAACGTACCCAGTGTCTGCCCTGGTGCCCAATACTCAAGGTATAGGATGACTTCTGAGTAAATATTCTAGCTGTCAAATAGATACCAGAAGGAACCTGTAGATTGGAATTTGTAGTGTTAGCAGAGATGTCTTCATTGGTGGCAATTGACATATATGAAGAGGGGGTATCTGCAGTGAAGATCCTTCCACCCACTGTGGTGTTACTTTTTGATCCACAGTCTATAAGGTAGTTATCCTGTGAAGTTGAAACCCCATTCTGATAAAATGACAATAAAAACAACACACAAATGCACACAATGACTGCCATTTCCTTCACTTCTTTCTCTGCAGCCCAATTTTGTGGTTCTCTCTTTTCTCTGCACCCAAATTATAGGATTCTCTGTGTCTCTTTCTTCCTCTGCACCTCTAGGCAATGCCAAGAGGCTATAACTCTGCCCAGATTTCCACCGTGATCATTGAACTGATGCCCTCACCCCCTGACCGAGCTGGGATAGGACCTCCTTCTTCAGAATATAGAAAGATGGACTTCAGTTCACCTCTATTCTAGAGAATAATTTGGAGATTGCCATGAAACTGCAGGTTCCTAGATATGTCAAGAACAGATTTATAGAAATACAAGACCATTATTGTGAGGTTTGTCCATTATAACCAATGCATATAACCACCAGCTACAGTGTCAACACTGCTCTTCTAACTTTCTACCACATCATCAAATGGCCTTTACATCAAGTCCTGGAATGATGGCTTTGCAAATGAAAGCAGAGTAGGACTGCAATTATTTTTCTATGAACTAAAAGCAATTTAAGCATACAATAAATATCAATATGTTTGAAAACAGTATGCAAGATCAGAATAAACGTAAGAACCAGAATGAAAAAGGATTTGCAGCCTTGAATTTATGGCAAAGTCTTTTTGGAAGACTCACGCGGTTTTGAAGCTTTCTAAGTCAAACAGAATCCTTTTTAGCACAAAACTTTCAATGTCAAACGACATCAGCAAAAATGGAACCTTATCTCTCAGTTCGTACTGAGTCTTTAATTTCCTTATTAAACCAGCCTTCATTGTCCAGGTGACACATTCTGTAACTTGAATATTTAAATGCGTCACTCTTCTGCATATAAATTTCAGGTAAATTAGGTGACAATACCGTCATCCTTATGAATTGGGAAAAAAATTATTGGTTGGTTTTTCATTGATGTAATATATTTTAAACTCCCTCACACAGCTGTACTTTAGCTAACGGTGCTGATTGTCAAGGAAACAAAGTTCTCAATCCAGATGAGCTTTCACTTTATTAATATAATGTCCCTTCTTTGATCAATTAAAACTTGATTCGGCCTTTTTAACTATAATGCAACTTCTTTGACCCGTTAAAATTTGACTTGGATTTTTTTTGGGAGAGTGCCGGTTACATTCTTTGGGTATTTTATTATGTTTTATTTTAAATTTCGATTTCGATTTTTTTTTTTTTGAGAAGTTTTGATTAGAATCTTTGGCAGAGTTTATTATGTGTTATTTTATTGTTTCATTTTAATAACACAGGTTATCTCCACAATGGGTGAATTATATAACAAAAGCGGCATGGTGGCAATGTTATTATTGTTTTTTTCGAGCGTTTTTTTTTTAATGTTAGGTATAGAGATTCACCAATTAGAAAACATAATTTGTTTGTTTGTTGTTGGCATATTTTTGAAAATCTATAATGCAAAAAGAGACTAGAGGCGGAAAATTTCGGATCTACATCGTGGCAAGGCAAATGGTGTGTTAAAATCTATGTGCATGGGTGTGGATTGGTCCACATATTTACATATGTGATATCTATATATATAGTGCATGTTTCACTCATACACGTTGGGGTACCCCTCATGATAATATAATTAAAGAACATTAGGGACCAAGAATTAATCACAGAAATCCAAGATGGAACCAATGCACCTTTCTTGTGTGGCTTATTAACAATTAAAGCTAGTCCATGTTATCATTATGTTTGAGAAGTCCCCATGAAATTTCTTTGTCCCATGTTGGCACCAATGACTCTTAATCTCCTTAATTGTGAAGTTCAATGGTTAGAGTCACTTTGTCTTCATATTTTATGTGATTAGGTTGTAACACCCTCCTCCCACATCCACCCAAGTAACCATGTCAACTGGGGTAAACATGAGACGAGAGGCTACTATGATCAGATTCGACCTCCTGTGGACCTTAAGGAAATGGAATTGATGGAACATTACACACAATCATCCAACATCAGCAACAGAACCCTCAAGAGACATGTCAATCACTCAGACAGCCTGTCCCTTAGTCCCACTGGTGTTTTGGATCTCTTAGGCCATAATCGCTCTCATGCTATGGGCAAGGGAGTGACCAACAACTTAAAGTCGCTCTCACAGGCTTGTTGGCCAATGACCAAAGAAAAAAATTGCCAATTTTGTGCCAACGACCTCGAGATTTAAGCCACTTTTTTAGGCCAAGAGCCCAGGCCACCGCCCAAAATGGAGTGATAACTTGAAATCATTAAAAATATAGGGAAACAATGATTCAAAAGAAATAAGCTGAATAAGACCATAACCAGACCCCTACTAGCCATGCCAGACATTTCGTCAAACAAGTCATCAACATATAACCTACAGGTGTAAGCAACATAATTAAGTGTAGTGATATCATACTTATCTGAGCATTGCTATGAACCATTGTTCCCTCATGTCATTTGTTGCATTATCATCTATTAGGCCATAGATGCACTATCCATTCATTTACAAGTAAAAACATGTTGAGAGGCATACATAGTTTCTATCATAAAATATAAATATAGCCAACCTAATAGGAACATAATTATCATAAACATATCAGCCATCAAAACCCACATATACATCAATAAATTTTCACATAGAAATCAAGGGAATGAATTTATCATTAATGAATGCAGTAAACCAACCAGATATGGGACTACCACGTTCCACTCGACCATAGAATGACTGAGTCAAATCTCTCTTCAGTCATTCACCCCCGTGTCATATTCGAATCATGAATGTGAGACTCAAACCAAACGAACAAACAAGTGCATACTGAGGCTAAACCACCTCACCCTCATCAATAGAAACTAGGCTTTACCGTAATCCATCCCGGATTACTAGGCCAACAAAATGAACACATCATAACAGGCTTTACCATGATCTCCACCCGATCACCAGGCCAAACAAGCATGGATGCCATCGAATTTCTCCACCTACACCATGAGGAATTTTCATGTCTCCTAGTCTCTCAGGCTTTACCGCAATCCAAACCTGGATCACTATGCCCTAAAACGAGACCCACTCTCCAGGATTTATCGTATATCCCAAACTTGGGATTACTGGGCCCAACGGAGAGTAAACCACCTCTTGGCTTTACCGTATATCCTTCCATTCACTGGCAAGGATTCCTAAGCCATCTGAGGCAATGCAAAATCTGGCTTTACCGCAACCCACAGTCTGGCTCAGGGGTTACTAGGCCATATGTTCTATCATTTCGAAGATCCACCTCACTCAGCTTTGAATCCATCCAACAATCCAGCTCAACCAAAACACGAGAACCCCATCACAGTATGGCTATCCAAAAATGGAAAGGCTAGGCTGAAAACATTATTACACCTGGCAAAACCCATGCCATGATAGAAAATAACCACATGCAATACCATGCATGCCAAATCTAGCAAGGAAAATACACATGCAAGTCAATACCTGCAATGAAGCATGTTGTAGTTGCTTGATTTTGCTTTTCCCTGCTTAATCTTTGCTTCCTCTTTCCTTCTTTGTCTTTCTTACTCCAATGCCAAAATGCTCCAAGAAAACTCTAAGTGTCCAAGAGTGAGAGAGAGACAGAATAATCAGAGAGCTCCAAAACTCAACTGACAAAAGGTTACTAACTGATCCTTAGAAACCTTTTTATGAATGAGACCTTTATTTTCTTCATTTTTGGTTATTTTCCTTCATTTTCCTCCTCACATGCAACCTGTGACCTTTCACCTCCCTTTTATCCTAATTTCCATTATTTTCATAAATAAATGTGCCAAAGATTCCATTTTTCCTTTCCAAAACCTTAGTCATTGCCTTTGCCAATTTCCTTAGCCATAAATGTTAAATTATGGTATGTTATGTGCTTAGAGCAGTTTACTTCTTTTCTTTTTATTAGCCATGGATTAGCAATCACATATACATTAAGTAAAGTGCAGATAGAACATTAAACGATCAACAGAAAACAAGCCAAGACAAGAGACACAAGATGTGGCAGCTAGCCAAGGACAAACTCCAATGCGGGGAAACCCTTTGATCAAATCTTCTTTTATCTTCAATAGTTCAGCAGAGAGAAATAGTATAAAATCATAATTCTGTAATTTTATATCAGCAGTGGCAAACCCTAGATCAGCAAAGTCAAACTTGGTCAAACAAGTTGAAATTGACCTCCAATATGCTTGGTCAATTTCCGATCAACTAGTCCTCGAAAATCCTGAAGAAACAACCCTTGAACAACCCCATAAACATAGTCAAACTGTTGTAGACTGAAGTCAACCTATTGCCCAAAACTAGGGCAGTCAACGTTGGTCAAACCTGTCGACGAATTGCCTCGATTTTTGTGCCAAAATCTGCAGCCTGCCTAGGAGAGGCAGCCACACCAAAACTGCACCCTTAATGAATCAATGCTTCGTCAACACAGGTTAAAGAGACCTTCAACAGTTTTGGCGCCCTCTATTCAACTTCCTCCTTGCCCTAATGTGTCCTCCTTCTTCCCATGTGTGAGTTGCTCTTTGTATAACCCAAAGCTAAGGAGAGAGAGAGAAGAATGAGTGAGATGAGATGATGAGAAAATGAATCAACCTCTCTTGTATTTATATGATTCAATGGGCATGTGTGCCACACTTTTAACTGTGCCGACCTTGACAATTTGTCAAGTAAATACAAATAAATTCATATCTCCATACATACTTGTCAGAATTGGATGATCTTTAGATCAATCCTACACCTCTCAACAAGAAGAATCTAGGAAAAATATTAGTTGCCATAAATGAGGTGACCCACATGGAGTTTGGCCCTAGTTGCCAATTTTAACACTCCCTCTCAACTAGGGAGAACTCCATCTACAATCCATCTGACTGTCGCTACTATCCCAGCCATGAAATGCACTGCCCTACACTGCTTGGCCCTACTTTGCTCTGCTCGAACTATGAAGAAGAAGAAATGATCAAGGATGTATCATACAATCCTCCACTGACCCAAAGTCAGTCTGAGAGTGTGTCATACCACTTTCACTGATCCCGGATCAGTATCATTGATCCCAGATCAATGGAGGTCATCCTAGCATAGGGAGTACAATAGATACAACAATGTATCCCATCGATAGTACTACTAATGGTCCCTAACCCCATTTCCCTACTCATTGATAAGATGAGAGGTACTTCCCATGAGTCCCAGACTACATGTGTAGGATGCCTCGACAGGAGAACTAATCATCCTGTCCATAGGAGAACGAATCATCCCGTCCAACAGTCGTCGCAGGAGAACTAATCATCCTGGCCCACAAGAGAACTAATCATCATGTTCCACAGTCGCCACGAAGAACTAATCATCCTAGACCATAGGAGAACTAATCATCTTTTTCCACAGTCACCACGGAGAACTAATCATCGTATCCTACAGTCGCCACTGGGTGTCACTGGGGAAGGTTGAACCTTTCAGCCTATACATAGTGCACCAGCAGGAGATGGTGTCGCCTTGTGGTCACATGTCACTCCAAGAAGTACCCCGTGCCCCCTTGGAGCTCCTCGAGCTCAATACATCATACTCAACCCTCATAAGAGGGTCTCTAAATGACACCAAGGTGTTCTCAGAAAGTCAAGAATTTGACATTTCTCAGGGGATTCGTCAAAATATTGGCGACCTATTCATCTGTACCGATATGTTGGAGCCTTATTGCTCCCCGCAGAACCATATACCGAATCTAGTGGCACCTGATATCGATATGCTTGAAGCGATCATGAAATACAAGATTCTCTGATAAACAAATCCCACTCTGGTTGTCACACAGGATCACAGTGGTATCCAATGTAAATCCAAACATCTCATTGAAGAGCTTTCACAACCAGACCGCCTCACAAGAGGCCATACTAGCAGCAATGTACTCTGCCTCGGTGGTGCTCAAAGCCACCGACTTGTGCTTCCTACTCATCTAGGTTATCGAGGCAGATCCCGAAGAGAAACAACACCCAGAAGTGCTCTTTCAATCCACCACACTGCCTGCCCAATCAACATCATTATATCCAAGTAGTCTCACATCTCCGACAGTGTATCTCAACCCATGAGTGATTGTACCATGAAGATATCTCAACAGATTCTTGGCACCAATCCAATGTGTGTGGTGAGGCTCAACCATATATTGACTCAACATGTTGACTGCAAAGCATATATCCGGACGGGAGATCACCAAGAACATCAATGCTCGGACGAGTTGACGATACTCAGTAGCATTTCGTAAAACAGGGCTGGCAGCACTACCACTTAACTTCTTGAAGTCAAGCTACATCGAGGTAGTCATGGGCTTGCAGTCCACCATACCGAATCTCTCCAATATTTTCACCACGTATTTTCCTTGAGATAGGAAAATCTCCCCTGGTTTTTGCCAGACTTCCAGTCCTAGGAAATAGTGCATTAGTCCTAGGTCTTTCACCTTGAACTCAGAAGCCAACTCCCACTTACATTTGAGAATGAGAGGGTCTGCCCCTGTTAGAAAGAGGTCGTCAATGTACAACACCAGTACGAGAGGTTTTTCATCTTCAACCTTAAAGTAAAGGTTAGGTTTGGCTTCTCTCCTAGTGAATCCCAACTTCATCAGGTAGCTATTGATCCTCTCATACCACACTCGGGGTGCTTGCTTTAGCCCATAGAGGAATTTATTCAACCTGCACACATATGATTCTCGATCATGAATCTCAAATCCCTCGGGTCGCTCCACATAGACCTCCTCTTTGATCGAACCATGCAAGAATGTGGTCTTGACATCCATCTGATGTAGGTTCCATCCTTGCAAAGCAACAAGGGCTATGATCGAGCGAACGGTGGTATATCGGGCAACAGGTGCAAATATCTCGTCATAGTCTATACCTTCCTTCTAAGAGAAGCCACGAGTGACAAAATGAGCCTTATACTTTTCCGCACTTCCATCAACTGCATTCTTTATCTTGTAAAGCCATTTGAGAGTGACAACTGCTTTGTCCTGGGGTCTAGGGACCACATCCTAGACATAGTTTTTCATGATGGACTCATATTCCTCAGTCATAGCATCCTTCGATACTTGATGCTTAACAACGTCTGCAAATGATGAAGGCTCATTTTGGATGATTGTGCTCATGATGGTCAAGTATCCCTGATACCTGGTCGGCTTCTTACTTTCCCAAAAGGTTCCCCTGGGTACAACGTGCCCTTCAGCATCATCAAGTGTCCCCCTAAGCCATGAAGGCCTCTTCCTAGAAGAGGAAGGCTCTTGTGGAGGGGGATCAATAGGAACCATAGGTTCTTCCACATTGGGCATTGCCTCATCTTCCTTTTCCTTTGGTTCCCTGGTGTCAACTTCTTTAGATCCCCTTTGAGTAGGAAAATTGTCAACTTTGCTAAGAACCATATCTTCGTCAAAGGTGACATCATGGCTAATCTCGATTTCCCTTTGACCAGCCACATAGATTCTATAGCCCTTAGTGTTTTCATTATAGCTCATGAAGATTCCTTTCTTTCTAGATGCACCCAATTTATTCCTCTTCTCCTTTGACACATGAAAATATATAGTACTTCCAAAAATTCTAAAATGAGATACGTCAGGTTTCTTACCAGTGAATATCTCTTCGGGATTCTTGGAACCCAATGCTTGATGAGGGCATCGTTTTTGCACATATACGATGGTATTCGCAGCTTCGACCCATAGAAACTTCGTAAGTCTTTGATCATGGAGAATAGCATGGACAACTTCCACAATCGTACGATTCTTCCTTTCCGCAACACCCTTCTGCTAAGGAGTATATGGTGTTGTAGTCTCTTTTTTAATGCCAGCCTCTTTGCAAAAGTCATGGAACTCATTGGATTCATACTCAGCCCCATTATCAGTCCTTAAGATCTTGATCTTCTTTTCGGTTTGTTTCTCGATCAAGGCTTTGAAATGCCGAAACCAAGTGAACACTTCATCCCTCTTTTTCAAGAAGTATATCCAGGTCTTGCGAGAATAATCATTTGTAAAAGTGAGGTAATATAAATATCCTCCCAAAGAGTTCACAGGCATCATACCAGATATGTCTGAGTAAACCAACTACAATATATTAGAGGTATTGCTTTGGCTTGAGGGGAATGGTCCCGTTTTGAGCTTCCCTTCGGTACATCCAAGACATCCACCTTCTTTCTCTACTTGGAACTAGGGCATCCTTGTCACCATTTGTCTTGCATTAGGTAGAGCTTTATAATGAAGGTGAGCAAACCTCTGATGCCATAGTTCGGACTAAAGTGATGTGTCACAAGACATGACACCCAACGGACTTCCTCTGACCTAATATAATGAATCGACTTGAAACCCAAGAGTGAAGGCCTCCTTAAAAATTCTTTTTCCATACACGTACCTTGCCATCAATGAAGGTTACCTTATAACTTTTGTCCTCCATTGCCGAAACGGACACCAGGTTCTTTTTTAGTTCAGGTACATATAGGACTTCTTGCAAATGAATTGTATTACCTTGATTCAATTGAAGAGTGACATTCCCTACACCTTTCACAGGATATTTTTCGTTTTCCCTAAGAACAATTTCCAGGTTGGTCTCCTTTTCTATTAGATTAGAGAGAGCTCCTTTGAAACCAACGAAATTCCTTAAGGAACCACTATCAATAAGCCAATTTCCTAGCGTTTCCGGGGGAGCAGTAGTAGTGAGGGCTGCTGGTAGATAATATTTATCTTTCTTATTGTTAATAACATTAGATTTATACCTGGAATTTCTTGCCTTCTTGAAGGGCTGTCCTCTTCCTTGATTTCCGACATTTCTTTTACCTCTTCCATTGGACCTAACATTCCTTTGATTGCCTTGAGAGTGATTTTGGTCATCATCATGGCGTGAGTCCCTTTTATCAGGGCATTCCCTCGCATAGTGGCCCATTTTCTTGCAATTGTAACTTCTACCTTTTCTTCCACCCTTTGGTCCAGCCTTTCCTTTGGATTTAGACCCCAGAATTGTTTCTTCTTTTAGCATGATAAGAAAAGGCAGAGGGATGGCATTTAAGTGCGGGCATTTCCTACTCTTCCATCCTTGTCTCTTCTTGAATACATCTAGCCATAAATTCCTTAAATCTTGGGATGACATTATTGTTGAGAAGAGTAGTCCTGAATATATACCATTCAGGTGGCAGTCCTCCAAGAGCTGTGATAGTCATTTCCCTGTTAGGAACTATTTTCCCAATAGATAGGAGATCATTCTTGATCTCGGTGATCCTTAAGAAATATGCTTGCATACTCTCATCTTTTCCCTTCTTAATTTCCTTCAACTTATTTCTAACAAAACTTGATTTGCACCATTAACTTTAAATAAACTCACTAGTCTATCGTAGATTTCCTTGGAGGTTGTTAGCTCGGAAACATAGGCCACTAGGTTCTTGTCGATAGAGTCCCGGATGACATTCCTTGCTTCGACTTCTCCCTTGGACCACTTGCTTTTGGCAGTAGCGGATGCATTTGATGGAGGCGCAACAATATTGTCTCTCAAATTGTCCAACACTTCTTGATCTTCTAAAGTCAGATCGAGAGACATCTTCCATCCGTGATAGTCAGACTTCTCACGGAGCTTGTCTTCGGTGAGGAAGAGTGTTGAGGACTCCATGAAGTTTTTAGGATAGCATTGCAAACCTTCTCTTTGGTGATTGCTCTTGCTTGGGCTTTGTCTTCACCTCAGCTCTCATACCATGTTAAATTATGGTATGTTCTATGCTTAGAGCAATTTACTTCTTTTCTTTTTATTAGCCACAGATTAACAATCACATATACATTAAGTAAAGTGCAAATAGAACATTAAACGATCCACATAAAACAAGCCAAGACAAGAGACACAAGATGTGGCGGCTAGCCAGGGACAAACCCTAATGCGAGGAAACCCTTTGATCAAATCTTCTTTTATCTTCAATAGTTCAATAGAGAGAAATAGTATAAAATTAGAATTCTGTAATTTTATATCAGCAGCAACAAACCCTAGATCAGCAAAGTCAAACTTGGTCAAATGAGTTGAAATTGACCTCCAATATGCTTGGTCAATTTTCGGTCAACTATCCCTCAAACAATCTGAAGAAATAACCCTTGAACAGCCCCAAAAACACATTCAAACTGTTGTTGACTGAAGTCAACCTACTGCCCAAAACTAGGGCAGTCAACGCTGGTCAAACCTGTGGACGGATTGCCTCGATTTTGTGCCAAAATCTACGGCCTGCCTAGGAGAGGCAGCCACACCAAAACTGCACCCTTGATGAGTCAATGCTTGGTCAACTAATCCAGGTGGATATTGGTGGCCACCTACCAAGTCCACTTGGACCCCCACCATTGTTTCTTTTAGCTTTTCAGTTTCCTTAATTATAGCACAATTTACTATTTTTAGCAGTTTTTCGGGTCCTGAACTTCCGAAGCCGTTTTGAGGCCTTAAATGACGTTTTTTGGGAAAACTGGGAGCAATATGGGGCCATGGACTAGTGTTTCTCTTCCGAAAGTTGTAGTTCTCGGATAGATCTTTCTAACGAGATATTGTGCGCGTCAAACGAAGATCATATGCCAAAGTTACGACCTGGGGAAGTTGATGTACCAATTTACCCAAACGGGGCCCACAGTTTGGTGTTTCATCTTCTAGGGTTATGTTTTTTGGATGTTTAGGGTTTTCCATTGTTTCTCAACAATAAATAGGCCTTCGAGCCTCATTGTAACACAGTTCAGAGGCATGTAGCCTCCACATCTCTTCTCGGAGATAAGCTACCATCGCCCTAGCTGGTTTATTTCCATTATTGTTTGTAAGCATATTTTAGTATTTGACATTAATGAAATGAAGTATTATTTCTGCTGCATCTCTGTGCTTATGGATATCTCTGTAATTTGTTGCATTCCTATTTAAATCTGGATCAGTGGTATCAGAGCTGTCTACTTTTTCTCTATTTTTTTTTGCATGTCCCCAACGAGGTTGGGATATAAGGAGTTAGGGCTTGAACTGGTTGAACCTTTGTAGGACCAACCTTGCAAATCCCGACAACCTCCCATGGTGGATGAAAAGAAAGATGAGGGGGAAAGAGATCCTATCAAAATCTTGCTTGAAGAAGCCCTCGAGCGACAAAGGAATGTGATGATGGTCAACTTTTCCCAGATCCTTAAGCGGCTACCCAGGGGCGACACATCGACTTCCAACAGCTACTCTGGAAACGCCACACTATTTAAGGTACAAGTTAATTTTGAAATCCCTATATTCGAAGGTCAAATAGATGCAAATGCCATCGATAAATGGTTAAATATGCTAGAGGGTTATTTTTTTGTTCATTATTTTTCCTGTTGGGAAAAGATTATTTTTGCTCTTCTCAAAGCAGCCCCCCACATCAAGGACTAGTGGCAAACCTATTGCGAGCAGAAGGATGAAAGTACAGGCTCACTATTTTCAGCCGCACCCACTTGGGATTCATTCTAGGATTCCATCAAGGAGCAATACTACCCTGTCGGAAGCTATGAGGATCAATACATAAAGTGGACCACGCTATGGCAGGGGAGGGACCAAGACGTGCCGAAGTTTACCAATATTTTCCATACCCTTCACACAAAGTTGGGTATCAAGGATTCAGAGCAGCATTTGGTACTCAAATACCGTGATTTCCTACACAACTACATCCACAAAGAAATAGAATTCCTAAATATCCCCTCACTCGGACATCATACCGATATGTCATCAAGGTCGAGAAAAATTTTAAACAGAAGAAACAAGACTTTGGATCTGTGAATCTGAAGCAAGGGAAAGGTGCCCCAAATCGCAGAACAAAGGAAAAAGCCAAGGCAGGGTGACCCAAGACAACCCGCCAAAGCTTCAAGCAAAGAACAACTTCGTGAAGCCAAAAAAGGACACGAGAAAGTGGTGTGAGTTCCATAAGAGCTCCACTCACAACACAAGTGAGTGTCGGGCCAAGCAGTCACTGGTGGCCGAGCTAAAGGTTTCAGAATTAGATGCATGTTCCAACTCTGAGTCAGAACCTGACAAGGGGAGTGACAAAGGGAAGAAGATTATTGATGCGGAGCCCAACGTCACCATTGCCACCACGAAGATACAGAAGGAGGATCCCGAAGATCTAGAGGAGGAGGAGCATCTCTTCCACTCCCAGATGTGGGTAAAGGGCTCCCTGCTATAGTTCATTGTCGACAGCGGGAGCCAAAAGAACCTCATTTCAGAAGAGGTCATGAAGCCACTGGGCTTATCAACCACAATACATCCACAACCATACACCATCGGGTGGCTTCAGCAAGGATGAGATCTTCGCGTGAGCCAACAATGTCGCCTTCCATACAACGTCAAGCCCTTCACGGATGAGGTATTGTGTGACATTGCTCCCCTTGAAGTTTGTGATGTATTATTAGGACAACCATACTTGTGGAAGCGACATGTTGTGTATGAATCAAGGCCCCCTGTTGTTATTGTTACTTTGGGAAATAAGTTGTACAGGATACCGAAGGTAGCATTACCTACCGCCATCTCTTTGGTTACTACAAAACAATGTAGTAAACTCATTTCCAAAACCGGGAAATTTGTTTTCCTAATGATACGCCCTCAAGGAAAGAATAAGATGGTGGCCACGACCTCCAGATAGGGCCCCTCCGCACGACAACTATAGAGGGACAAGGTCGTGCAGGAGTACAAGGACATCTTCACCTCCCTCGTAGGGGTTCCTCTGCACTGTCAGGTCAGGCACTCCATCGATTTGACCCTAGGTGCACCGCTGCCCAATGGACCAATCTATTAGCACTCCGTTCTAGAGAATGATGAAATCAAGATGAAGATTCAGGAACTGCTGTAGAAAGGTCACATCCGTCCGAGTTCATTGCCCTGTGGGAGCCCAATTGTGTTGGTATAGAAGAAGGATGGGACTTGGAGACTCTATATTGACCATCAGGAACTGAACAAGATCACTGTCCATAATAGGTACCTGATACCATAGATTAATGACCTCCTGGACCAACTAAAGGGGGAAAAACATTTCAGCAAGATTGATTTGAAGTTAGGATATCACCAGGTACTAATCAAACCCTCTAACGTATGGAAGACTGCCTTCAAAGCCAAGGAGGGCCTTTTCGAATGGTTGGTTATGCCTTTCAGATTGACGAATGCTCCTGCAAACTTCATGAGGCTAATGGATGACATCTTGCGGCTATTCACCAATTCATTTGTAGTGGTATACTTGGATGACATCTTGATCTTTAGCCAGAGTTGGGAAGAACACCTCCACCACATCCGACAGGTTCTCCAAACACTGGGACAACACAAGTTATGTGCCAATGTGGAGAAATGCACTTTTGGCATGACCAAGGTTCAGTATCTGGGATACATATTAATGAAAAGGGGGTGCATGTAGATCCAACCAAGATCCAAGTCATTCGGGATTGGCCATCTCCAACCACTCTGACAGAGCTCCGCAACTTTCTAGGTCTTGCCAACTTCTACTGTAGGTTCGTGTTGGGATATTCTCATATCACTTGGCCCTTTGAGTCAAGTCACCGAGGGAGGATCGAAAGAAAAATTCTTTTGGTTTGAATCTCAAGAGAAGGCATTCATAGAGCTGAAATATCACCTCTACACGGCACCAGTGCTCGCATTACTAGACTTGCAACAACCATTTGAGGTCGAGACAGATGCCTCTGACTATGCTATTGAGGCAGTCCTTACTCAACATGGGCATCCAGTGGCATATCACAGTGAGACACTTTCAAACACAGTCTAGAAGTATCCCACTTATGACAAAGAGATGTATTCCATTATGCAAGCCTGCCGACAATGGAAGCATTACATTTTGGGGAAGGAAATGGTCATCCACACAAACCATCGACCCCTACAGTTTATACAGACCCAAGGAAAATTGCAGAATGATCGCCATCAGAAGTGGTCCACATACCTGTAATAGTTCCATTTGAATATCAAGTATAAGAAGGGCAACACCAATAATGTTTCAGATTGCCTTAGTCGACCACCGATCATGGCATTAACCACCGGGCTCAACTCTTGTGGGCATTAGACTTATGATTGGCCACTGCTCTACAAAAGCGACTCGGAATTCAGCCACACATACCAGACACTCTTGGAGGGTCAGCATGTTCCAGATTTTCACCTCCGGGATGACCTGTTATGCCACCTGGGTCACCTTTGTGTTCCTTCAAGCCAGCGTTCCAAGATGATTTGGGAAGCACACTACAGCTGGGCTATTGGGCATTTCGGGGTTGAAACAACGGTGGCAATACTATAGAAATACTTCTATTGGCCAAATCTTCGATAGGATGTCGAGAAGTGCATTAGATCATGCACTGCTTGTGCCATTGCCAAACCGACCATCGAGAAGCAAGGCCTCTATACCCTGCTTCCTACCCCTAGTCGACCTTGGGAATCCATCTCCATGGATTACATGTCAGGCCTTCCTTCCACTATGCATGGAAATGACTGTGTTTTTGTGGTCGTCGACAGGTTCTCGAAGATGGCCATTATGGCAGCCTACAAGAAGAATATCACTGCAGAAGCCACTACTAAACTCTTCTTTGAATGAGTGTGGGTACACTTTTGGATCCCACAGTCTATCATTTCAGATCGGGATAGCAGATTCCTCAATACATTTCGGTCTAGTCTCTGGTCGATGCTAGACACAAAAATCACTAAGTCTACAGCCTTCCATCCTCAAACTGATGGCCAGATAGAGGTCGTCAATAGGATGATCGTACACATTCTGCACATGTACAACTCAAAGCATCCACGCACAAGGGACGAGAGCCTCCCCTATGTTCAACACAGCTACAACCAGGTTCTCCATAGCTCGACTAGGAACAACCCTTTTCAGGTGGGCTTGGGCTTCCAGCCACTATGTCCCATTGATGTGGCCATGCCGTTTGCAGCTACTCACACAGATTTTTCTCATGTCCAGTCCAAAACAGATAAGGCAAATAGCTTCATTGATCACATCCAACATATTCACCAGTAGGTCCATGACATTCTGGAGAAATCAAATGCCAAGTACAAGCAGCGACATGATCAACATTGGGTGCCACACAAGTTTCAAGTGGGCAACAAAGTTTGGTTGCATTTTCAAAAGGAACGCCTTATTGGAGCCTATCGAAAAATCAGACCACTCTGATACGGTCCTTACACCATTACCAAGGTTGTGGGAGATCATGCATTTGAGCTTAGCATTCCCCCATTCCTTGGTCTGCACCCAGTGTTCAATGTGGACTTCCTTTGATCATACTTTCCACCATTACTAGACACATCTGACATTGAAAAATAGCTCACACCCACAGAGTTAAATCTAGATTGCATGGAACAAGCTACAACTGATCAAATTATGGACACACAGATCAAGCACACTCGCCAGCAAAATATCCAACAGTATCGATTTGTCAAAGTAGGGCAACTCCTTCACCAGGGAAAGTGGCTCACCAGGGAATAAGTTCAGCAGAAGTTCCCTCATCTCATGGAGGAACTCAATGAAATGGGGACCATTGCTTACTAAGGGGGAGGAATGATCCAGGTGGATATTGGTGGCCACCCGTTAATTCCACTCGGATCCCCACCAGTGCATCTTTCAGTTTTTCAGTTTCCTTAATTATAGCACAGTTTACTATTTTTAGTAGTTTTATGGGTCCTAAACTTCCAGAGCTGTTTGAGGCCCTAAACGATGTTTTTTGGGAAATCTACCGCCACAATTTTTTTGTCTAAAATCATCTTTTCCATTGTATTCCTCGGAGAGATCTTTCCAATGGGCTATCATGCACATCAAACAAAGAAAATATGACCAATTCGCGACCCCGGGAAGTTGGTTGTCCAACTCACCCCAACGGGGCCCACAAACTCTTGGTGTTACATCTCCTCGGGTTAAGGTTTTGATTTTTTAGGGTTTTCTCTTATTGTTCAATAATAAAAATGCCCTTGAGCCTCATTGTAAGATAGTTCAGAGGCATGTAGCTGCCACATCTCTTATCAGAGATAAGCTACCATTGCCCTAGCTGGTTTATTTCCATTTCTGTTTGTAAGCATATTTTAGTATTTTACAGTAATGAAATGAAGTATTATTTCCATACATATCTATCTTTATGGTTATCTCTATATTTTATTGCATTCTTGTTTAAATCCGGATCAATAAAGTCAGTAGGTTGTTCCATAAGGATTTCTTCATGCAAGTCTCCATGCAAGAAGGCAGATTTAACATCCATTTGATGGACTTCCCATTTGAAAGAGGCAACAAGAGAAAGAGCAAGGTGGATCGAGTTCATTTTGGAAACAAGGAAGAAGGTCTTAGTATAGTCAATGCCTTCAACTTGTGAAAAACCATTAGCAAGAAGACGAGCTTTATGTTTATCAACTTTTCCATCTGGGCCATACTAGGTTCTGTAAACCCATTTGCATCTAGCAAGTTTTCGTCCCTTTGGAATAGGAACAAGATCCCGTGTATCATTTTCAAATAATGAACAATATTATTCATTCATAGCTACATCCCAATCTGGATGGCCTGAAGCTTCTGCAAAGGTGTTAGGATCATAATCCATTAAAGCTTGAGCCAGTAAAGAAGAGGCTCTATCGAACTGAGAACGTGTGTGATGTTGATCTGTAGGATCATCGGTAGGAGAACCTGTTGCACCCCAAGTAGCACGGACCCATTTTGGAAGCTGAAGAGTTGAAGGAGGTACCTGAGAAGGTGGGGGAGGATTGTCATCCTTGCTATCATCATTTGAAGAAGAAATATTTTCAGAAGTAGAAGGGATAGAGAGAGGTGGCACATTCACCACACTAGGCTTGTAGGCCGATATATTTTTAGCAAACTTTACATCTCTTCTAATGATAACATTTTTGGACTTAAGTGGAATAAGTCTATCTCCTTTGACATCTTTAGAATATCCAACAAAATTACATTTTTCACTCTTAGGTTCTAAAGCTTTATGTTTCTCATCTAGAATATGGGCCCGTGCTTCGCTTCTAAAAACATGAAAGTGACTTACATCTAGTTTAATTGAGCTTCATGCTTCTACTGGAGTGATGTTCTTTAAAATCTTAGTAAGAGTGCGATTTACTATGTAATTTGCACAGATAATTTCTTCTACTCAAAAACTAAGACTAAGTCCTTTAGATTGAAGCATACAATTAGCCATTTCCTTTAAGGTGTGATTCTTCCTTTGAGCTACACCATTTTGTTGTGGAGTATATGGAACAATATGTTGCATTTGAATTCCATTCTCAGTGCAAAAGTTGATGAATTTGTTGTTAACATATTCTCCGCCATTATCAGATCTTAGCTTAAGAATTTGATGTCCAGATTGTTCTTCAACAAAGACCTTAAAGGCCGGGAACATGTTAAATACTTCACTCTTGAGTTTTAAAAAGTATACCCAAGTGCGTCTAGAGAAACCATCAATGAAAGTTAAGAAATACTTATAGCTAGAGAATGAAACCACTGGAAGTGGACCACATAAATCACTATGCACAAGCTGTAAAGGGGCCGAGGCATGCCAAGAGGCATGTTTTTAAAAATTATCCCGATGATGTTTTTTGAGTACACATCCAGAACAAACACCATCTCTGCAAGATACCATTGGAAGATCTGTCACCATATTTTCTTTACATCGATCCTGAAGGGAGAGATAGTTTAAGTGACCAAATCGCTCATGCCATAATTTGCTCACTTCATCATTATGAGCAACAAATACCGAGGGAATATTTGATGACCCAAAATTGTTAAACTTACACAACCTTGTAGAGTCATCAGCAATGCCTAGCTAAAACCTATCTAGGATTTCTTAGGTCCTTAATTACAACATCGTAAGGTGAAAATTCGAAGATTTTCCCTTAACCTAAATGAGTTATCTAATATACAGATGGAGGGTTGCAAGATAAGGTTGGAACACATAATACATCATTAAATTGACCATTGTCTATATGAACATTTCCAGTCCCTACAATACTAAGAGATCTATCATCGCCAACATATATATTTTTGGTGTTACAGTGATTTAAATAAGAAAACATGGCTTTGTTTTTAACCATGTGATAAGAAGCTCTAGAATCAATGTGCCACTCATAAGAATGAGAAGAAGAAGATACATTTAGTGCATAGTGAGATTGAGATGCTTGATAACCACATGCAAAAAGTGCTATTACTAAAGATGAAGTTGAAGTTGAAGAGTGCTCCAAATGGATATTATGCTTCTTCATTGCTACTTCCAAGGCTTCCATCTTCTTAAAGAATTTGGACTCTAAGTGGCCATCTCGATTACAAAACTAGAAATTTCTATCAATCTTCTTCCCTTTGTTTTTATTTGCCTTCTCATTTTACTAAAATGATTTTTCACTTTGAGACTGAAATTGCTTAGGACCCTTGTTTGGTTTAGGACCATTCTCTTTAGGATACGACTTCTTAAGATTATTTGAATTTGGTTGATGCTGAGCGGCTAAGGCTTTCTTAGAAGAGTTTCCAAGATTGATGTAAGAGTTTTTCTTGTTCTCTTATTAAAGAATCACAAAAGGCATCAAAGGAAGGGGACTTGTAGTCTTTTCCTTGAAAAATGAAGGCTTCTCTTGTAGAATGGAAGGTGGAAACAAACACAGAGTAGGCTGGTCCCAACTTAGTAAGAATGGAATAGATAAGGCTACCATCTTATTTCTTAATCTTAACACCTTCCAAGAGAATTCTAAGGGTCTTGAACTTGGACAAAAAATCTTCAATGCAAGAAACATTATTGGGTTCTAATGTAAGCAACTCATTTTCAAGTTGATGGGCTCTAATTTCATTTTTAATTTCAAAAACTTTAGTGAGGTTGTTTCATTGCTTCATTAGGAATATCAAGTTCTACGATATGGAATCTAAGGTCTGAAGAAATAGACATCCCTATCAACCCACATGCTTGATCTTTCCTATTTTCCCATTTAGCTGTCTTATCTTGATCTTGAGGTTTGGTTTCTTGGCCTGAGGCTATTCTGTAAGACGTTTACTTCTAAGTAAATCCACAATGTAGGACCACCATTGGAAGTACTTGGTGCTGTAAATATTAACTTGGCATTGAAGTTCCATTTTAATAGAAACTGAAGCTATAGATGCTAAAACTAAGTGTTCCAATGGAAAGATCTCAAAAAATTAGGTTGATTAAAAAAAAATGGCTCTGAAAACGGATTTCGAATGAAGAAGTTATGGCTTTTTGAAGAAAAGTTGTTGAAGATGCCGACGAAGTGCATGAATGTGCGGAAATGAATGATAATGTTATATTTATAAAAAAATATCCACCCTTTCTAAACATAAATCTAATTAGCTCACCTTTTAAGAAAAATTATGTGACTCACTTTTATAAATAAGTGAAAGTTACTTTTACAATAGTACTTTATGAGCTACCCACTAGATTGTAATTTAAATAAAAGATAAAGAGACTTTAGAATAATAAGTGACTCACTTTTTATAATGGGTGAGAATATTTTTACATAAAATAACTTTAATGCATAAGCTACATATGCTTTTTGAAAAAGTAACTCAACAAAAAGAAAGACTTGAACCCAAGACCTCTATTCTCATAAAGTAACTTTGGACCAAGTGAGCTAGTTTAAAAGGTTAGTAATTTTTGGAAAAGAGGAAGGTTTTTTTTTTTTTTAGTCACTGAAGCTTTGGGGTGTGTGCCTACTTGAGAAAGCCCTTTTTTCCTACAAAACAAAAAACACAAAACCCAACATGGACATACAAAAAACCACAAACCTTACATCTAGTTCTACTCACTTCAAATTTGGATCACTAATGGATGCGGCCCTCAAATAGCTCTGATACCATGTAGGAATTTACAGGGTAAGTTCCTCAGACATAAAACCAAAGGAAACCTCTCACAAATAGATCACAAATCAATACACTAGTATTCTTGACGTGATCAAAACCCTCAATGAGGGAAACAATCCATGGCCTGAGCCAATGCGCCTACTTCAAGAAATTTATTAAAGAAAGAATGAAAATTTACATAAGCTTCTTTCATGAACGATTAACCTACAAATGACCCTCCATGCTCTTTAAATAGAGATCATGGACCAAACAGGTGTTAAGTTATGGATCAAGTTTCGGTAATACCGAGGAGAGAATGAACCTTTAGATCACTTCATTTCTAGAACATATTGTGACTGTCGGATTGTAAGTTACAAAAGTACATAGTAAAGAATCACACTTTGCCTAACTCTACACTAGACCAAGTTATACTTAACTATTTCCTATGTGTCGGAATATCTTGACATCCCCCCTAAAGAACAACTTGGGATAGGATTGAAGGATGTGAAAATATGACACAATAGAAGGAAAGAGGCACTAGAGCCTATAAGCCTTGGTTGGAAAAATGCTTTGGAAGCCCTATAACAACTTTGGTTGAGTTACTAGTCCTAGAAGCCTTGGTTGGAAAAAAGCTCTAGACCCCTTGGTGGGTTGAGTTACTAGTCTTGGAAGCCCTGGTTGGACAAATGCTCTGAAGCTCGACAATAGTTGTGGGTCGAGTTACTAGTCCTCAAAAACTTGGTTGGAACAGATGCTCTAGAGCCTTGGGAAGCCTGGGAAGAGACTAATTTGGAGATGGTTAGTGATGTATGAATATGAGGTGGAATGATTGGTTGAGGGTTGAAGTTGTTTTTCATATGAAATCTGTGGTTTGGTTTTGTTTGATTTCTTTCATGAGATACCACATTCATGCTTGGAATATGGCGCAGGGGTCATTAGCCAAAAGAGAGGTTGGTTTAGCCCAATCTATGGTTAGGTGGTACATGGAAGTCCCTGACTTGGTTGGATTTAACTATTTTAATAATATATCCTTTTCCTTTGGTATATTCAAGAGTAAATATGCATGCCATTATGTGGCTTTAATATTTTTTTCATCATAGATATATCTCTGGTTATTTGCTAGTTATGGGCATGTTTTATGATAGTCTTGATGTATGGATCTCATCATGTTTTGGCTAGTAAATGGAAAAATAATGAATGAATGACCTAACATATAACAATGCAATTATTGGGAGGAGATATCAATCCTCCTTTATGATTCTCAGATAAGTATGAGGTCCCTATGTTTAGATCTGTTGTTATGACTTGCAGATTTCGTGTTTATGGTTTGATGAAATCCCTGTCATGGCTAGTAGAGGTGAGAACAAGTCCTTGGTCAAGTTTTTACATTAATAAACTTATCTCATTGTTAATTATCTTTCCTACAAGTTTCATGAAGTTCTGGGGAATGGCCTGAGTCCTAGCCCTTAACAAGTGGCACATAATCCTAGGTCGCTAACACAAAATTGCCTTAAAAAGGCCACAGTCGCATGCATTTCTTTTTGTGGAAGTGATTGGAAAGTATCAACCATATTCATGACCTCTAATGGGAGTGATTGGGGGTATAGATTAGCAAAACATCAAGTTGTCTCATAGGTTGGGCACCTGGAAGGGTTAGTTGTCTCCTAAAGGTTTTGTAGCTCCTGAGGTAGGTTAGTTTGGTATTTTCTTGTTGGTTCCACTTCCTTAACTATAATTTGGGATTTGAATCATGTCATACTAACTCTTAGTCACATTTATACCCTGGTGGACCAGTTAGCTTGGGTAAATGTGGGAGGACGGTGTTATAGAGGGGTATGAGAGCATGGTTCTATTCTATCGAGTGATGTATAGTTTTTGTTCTCCTTGGATTAATGTGTTGTCATGTGTGTGTTGGATGCATATGTTTCCTTATGCTTGTGGCCTATGTGCTCATTGTGTATGCATAGTGGTGGTCCCGGTGGTTGTTGTGATGTCATGCATGAATTGATGGTGTTGTTGTGGGAATGTGTTCGTCATGAATGCATGTTAGTGTTTTTATGTATTGTGTATGCATGTATGTTGTACATAGGATTTTATGCACACATTATGTCTTGTTGGTATGAAATTGTGGCATTGTGTGTGGTAACTGGATGATGATTAAGATGATGTATATACTGCGATCATTATGATTATACATGTATTTTGCTAGTATGGTTGATCTTACATATGAGATATATTCCCATGAACTAAACTGAGGTACGCTAGTCTGTTTATGATTTGGTTTAGCTGACATGATATAACTTGCAGGAGGAGAAGATCAAAGATGAATAGCATGATGGTAGACTACAACTCACGAGATTCTTCCTATATATCATATGAAAAGCATGGTGATGGATATTCTCCTGACACAGCATATACTCTGAGAAGTTTAAAGGAATAAATGAGGAATTTCAAAGAAGATAATTAACGAATCATTCAATCATAAGAGAGACTTTCTAGGGCACAAGAGAAATAATCAGAAGTCAATGCAGTGATTCTTCAGAGCTTGTCATATTTTCAAATACAAGGATAGCTTAAAATCAGTCATCGAAGGGAGGATAGGACTAATAGAGCATATGGTAGCAGGTGACATGGTGGGCACAAGTTGGATAGATATGAAACGGTCAGAGATGGAAGGTTATTGGATACAACTAATAGGCGAGGTAGTGGACATGGGCTTTAATCTAGTTATGTTTCACCCAGGTATCATAGTAATCATCACTATCATCCTTACAGCAGGAGTGCTAGGAGATATTTTATGGATGAGTTCAGGAAATAAAATCCACCTAGATTTGATGGGGAAGTGAAGAAATCACAAAATCCAGAATAGTGGTTTCATGGGATGAATAAGTTATTCATTTTACGTGATTACTTAAAGAACATGAAAGCTAGAATAATTACATTCAGTCTTAAAGGAAAATAAGACATCTGGTGAGAACATGTAAATAATATCAGGGGTATTCGGGAAGAGGAGTTGACTTGGAGTGATTTCAAGGTAATTTTTAGGAGGTATCTATCAAAGAGATACTATGATGGCAAGGAAAAATAATTCTATGAGGTGAAGATGGGATCTATGACTTATAAGGAGTACATAAGCATATTCTTGGAGTTATTGAACTATGTGCCTTATCTTAAGGAGGAGAAAGGGACGATTCAAATATTCGTCAGTAGGTTGTTGGTAGAAATCAAACACAAGATTGAGTTCGATGACCTTACATCATTGGAGGAAGACATCAGAAAGCTAAAGCATTGTTATGAGAAATCAAGGAGTAGCTCTGAAACTCAAAAGGGTTAGAAACATAATTATAAGAATAAAGGAAAATGGGATAAGAAGTGAAAAATACCTCAGGAAATAGACAACAAAAGAGAATGCAAAACTGCCTAAGAAGTTCAATGCATCTGATAGAGGACAAGGATTTTAGTCTGAGAAGTAGAACAAGGGTGATGGTAGGAAACCTTTGTAGTGTTGGACTTGTGGAGGAGAGCATTGCAGGAGAGATTTTCCACAACATCAGGGTCCTAGACCTCAACTATATAGTTCTCAGAAGGCATAGACGGTGCAGTATGTTGGAAAACGTATAACTTATATTTATGCAATGTTTGATAACAAGAAGGCATATCACCATACTTCTATTATTGAGATGGACTGTAAGCTTTGTGATCAATTTTTATCTATTTTTATTAACCCTGGATATAATTATAGTTGTGTTAATATTGACCTGGTTTATAAGTGTTATTTGAATAGATAAGCACATGTAGAGTCTTGGTTAATGTAGTTGGCTACAGGTAAAAATAAGAGAGTTCATCAATGGGAAAGAGCTTGTGCATTTGAGTTGAATGGTATGTCTACCTTAGCACATGTGAATATACTAATGTTGGGATCATATAGTGCTATTTTGGGTATTGATTGGTTATATCTTCATAGGACCAAAGTGGATTGTTATGGGAAGGATATTGAGTGCTTGGATGACAATGGGGAACAAAGAATCTTACAGGGTAAGAAGAAGACAACATCAGTTAGAATGGTGACAGTTGTGTAGGCCAAGCGTAGTCACAAAAAAGGGTGTGTGCTATTTGTAGTGTATATTTCCAATGATAAAGGTAAGGAAGTTGAGTATGTGGATGTCTTGATGATGTACATATTTTTACAACAATTATAGGATGCGTTTCTGGTAAAGATTTCAGAGTTGTCGCCTCACAAGGAAGTGGACTATTGTATTGATTTGGTATCAAGCAAAACACCAGCATTAAAGGCACCATACAAGATGAGCACACTACAGTTAGTGGAATTGAAGTTATAGTTGAAGGAAATTCTCGGTAAGGGATACATTAGGCTAAGTGTATTGCCTTGGGGTGCACTCGTGTTTATGAAGAAGAAGGATGGTACTTTCGAATTGTGCATTGACTACATGTATTTCAACAAATTGGCCATTAATAAAAGTTATCCATTTCCAAGGATTGATGACTTGTTTGATCAGTTGAAGGGAGAAATAATGTTGTTGAAGATTGATGTGAGATCAGGACACCATTAGGTATGCATCAAAGAAGATGATATTCCAAACCAAGTATGGGAATTATGAGTTTGTTGTAGTTCCATTTGGTTTGACTAATGCAACAACTACTTTTATGTGCTTGATGAATAGTGTATTGCGTCCTTATCTAGACAATTTTGTTATTGTATTCATTGATGATATATTGGTATGTTCTAAGAATGAGGAAGAAGACATTGAACGTTTAGCAGCAATATTAAGGTTACTCAGAGAGCATCAGCTGTATGCTAAGCTCAGTAAATGAAATTTCCTTCAAATAGAGGTACATTACTTGGGGCATATTGTTTGCAGGGAAGATATCACAATAAATCTAAAGAAGACAAGAGCTATCATGGAGTGGGCAGCTCCTAGGAATGTGGATGAGGTAAGATCATTCATGGGATTAGCATGTTATTATAGGAGGTTAAAAAAGAACTTCTCACAAATTTCTTATCCTATTACACAGTTGAAAAGGAAAGATAATAAATTTGAATGGATAGAGGAATGTGCAACCAGTTTTGAGTAGTTGAAGAAGTTTTTGACAAAATGCTCCAGTTCCTGCACAAAGAGTTTTTGGTATGTACAGATGCTAGAAAGAGAGGACTTGGAGGACTCCTTATGCAAGAAGGACATGTAGTATGTTATAAATCAAGGAGACTAAATATGCATGAGTGGAATTATAAGACACATGATATTGATTTGGTAGCAATCATCCATGCATTGAAGATGTGGAGGAACTATCTTCTTGGCAGGAGGTTTGTAAAAATGAGTGATCATAGTGGATTGAGATACTTGTTTGACCAAACCAATCTGAATGCCAAGAAATTTATATGGTGGGCCACAATCAGTGATTTTGACTTTGAGATCAGGTACATTAAAGGGAAGGAGAATAGGGTAGTAGATGCTCTCAGCAGGAGGATACAGGTAAACCATATAACAACTATGAGCTCCTATGAGACAGATTTACAAGAGGAAGGATGACAACATGACATGTATAGGGAGATTAGGAACATGTTACAGTAGGGTACAACCGATCAGGATGTGGACTATCATCTTACAGAAAATGGGTTGGTCAGATTTAGAGATAGGATATATGTATTGAATGACAATGATCTCAGGAAGACTACCTTGCGAGAGTTACATGAAAAGTCATATTCAAGTCACCGAGGATATCAGAAGGCATTGACAGTTGTGAAGAAGGTTTATTATTGGTTGAATCTGAATAAGGAAGTGGAGAAACTATATGTTTGGATTTTCAATAGGTAAAAGTAGAGTATAAGCATCTAGGTGGTTTATTACAACCAATTCTGATTTGAGAGTGAAAATTGGAGGTCATCTCCATGTATTTCATCAGAGGTCTGTCAAGGACATATAGAAAGAATGATTCCATCATGGTTATGGTTGAGAGGTTGACAAGGGTAGCTCACTTCATTCCAATGAAGTCTACTTATTCAACTAATGATGTAACATATGTCTTCATCAAAGATATAGTGATGTTGCATGGAATACCAAAGAAGACTATGTCAGACATAAATGCCAAGTTCACTTCTAGATTCTGGAAAGACTTATTTGCAAGTTTGGGTACAAAGTTGGCCTTCAATACAACTTATCATCTATAGAAAGATGGACAAATAGGGAGGGTCAATAGGATATTGGAGGACATGTTGAGGATGTATGTGATGCATTAACATCGGAGGTGGGAAAAGTATTTTCCACTGGTTGTGTTTTGTTACAATAATGTGTATCATGAGTCACCTAGGATGAGTCCAGTCGAGGCACTCTCTGGGTGGAGTTGTAATACTCCTATTAGTTGGAGTGATCCAATTAACAGGGTGTTGATAGGACCAGACATGTTGGCAGATATGGACCAGGAAATGCAAGTAATCAACAAGAATCTAAATGCAGCACATGATACATAGAAGAGTTATGCAGATTAGAACATGATGTTAAAGGAGTTTTAGGTTGGGGAACAGTTGTACTTTCACATCAAGCCCAAGAAGAGATCCTTGAGGATTGGATCATGTACCAAGATGACACCTCAGTTTTGCAGACCTTTCAATATTCTTGAAAGGATTGGACCAATAGCTTATTGAATTGCATTTCCTCCGACGGTGGAATTCTATGATGTTTTCCATGTTCCATTGATTAAAAAGTATGTTAAAGATGTTGGTCATGTGATTGAATGGTTTTTATTGCAAGTGGAACTAAAAGGATATCTCCAACCAGAACCTCAATGCATTTTGTAGAGAAATATGCTCACGCTCTGAAACCAAGCAATAAAGTAGGTTAAAGTGCATTGGAAGCAATCTTGGCCCAATGAAGCTACGTGGGAGATGGTTGATTAGATGTGGTCTATGTATCCCTCTATATTTGGTAGTTGAGTGAATGTTGTAGGCATATGTTTTTGTGTGGTGTTTGGCATATGTGTATATATGTATATGGATTTAAATATGACCATGAGATGTGTAATAGAGACCCAATAAGTTGTATGGGTGTCATGTTGTTATGTTTCTCATGTTGGCTTCCTTCCCAATAGGATGATCAATGTAAATACTGCAAGGAACTAAGTTATAAATCTCCATGGGAAGTATGTTCTACTTTTCAGTAGTCTTGTTGATTTCAGGTGTCATTGAACATCAAGGATAGTGTTCCCCCAAGGGGAAGCATTCTCTAACATCCTTGGTCAAAATTCCATGTAACAAGGTTAACACAGGCATAATAATAACCAATGTCATGAGACACATATTCTAATTTTAATGTTGGGAAAAACCTAGTGATGAGGATTACTTGTGATTAATTAATGGCTATGGGAATTGCACAAGGAAATGGAAAAGGATTTGGAAAGGCATGAGATATTTATTGGCATTTTATTTATGAAAATAATGGAAAATAGGACAAAAGGGAGGTGAAAGGTCATAGGTTGCATGTGAGGAGGAATATGAAGGAAAAATAATGGAAAATGAAGAAAATAAAGGCCCCATTAACAAAAACACTTATGATGATTAGTTTGTATATTTTTTTAGTTCAGCGTTTTGTTAGCTTTAGCTTGGAGGTCTCTATGTTAATCTCTCTCTCTCTCTCGTACTCTTGGACACTTAGAGTTTTTTCAGACCAATCTTGGAGGAGTGCGTCATACTTGGTATTTGGAGCAAGAAGGCAAGGGAAAAGTGGGAAAATGCAAGAGGACATTAGGATCAATAACTATAACAATATTTGCTTGCAAGTACCAAGTTTCATGTATGATTTCCTTTCTAGTATTGGGATGCATGACACATGCATGTGGTTTCTTAATTATGATATGTCGTTGGCATGGAGGATTGACTGGATTAACAATGGTTTTGCTTAGCCTTTCCATTTCCTAGATAGCCATGGTGTTGTGGGTTTTTCTTTATGTTTCTAGTTGGTTCTCATGTTCCTTTAGCTATGGGTTGAGTTAGTAGTTCCTCGAGCCTTCATTGGACAAACACTCTTGGAGCCCTGTAATAGCTTGGTTTTGGTTACTAGTCTTGGAAGCCTTGGTTGGATAAACACTCTGGAGCCCTTTTTGGGTTGAGCTACTAGTCTTGGAATCCATGGTGGGACAAACACTCTGGACCCCATAAATAGTTGTGGGTTGAGTTACTAGTCTTGGAACCCTTGTTTGGAACAAACACTCTGGAGACCTGGGCATCTTAGGTAGAGATCGATTTGGTGATGGTTAGTGATTTCTGACCATGAGGTGGAATCATTGGTTGAGGGTTGAGGTAGTTTGGCCTCTGGAAGCCCTAGTTTGGTTTTTATATTTGTTTCATGAGATCCCACTTTCATGCTTAAAATATGGTGCGAGGGTGATTGGATGAAAGAGAGATTTGATTCATCCTAATCTATGGTCAGGTCATACATGGAAGTTCCTAACTTGGTTTGATTTTCATATGTTAATAAGAGCTCATTTTCAATTGGTATTCTCATGAGTAAATGTCCTTGTCATTATGTGGCTTTAATAGTTGCTTCATCATTTATATATCTCTTGTTATTTGTTGCTTATGAGCATGTTTTAGGATAATATTGATATATGGATCTCATCATGTTTGGGCTAGGAGATGAAAAAATAATGAATGAATGACCTAATAGATACCAATGCACCTATTGGGAGGAGATATCAATCCTCCTTGACGATTCTTAGATAAGTATGTGATGTTCAAATTTGTTGTTATGACCTGTACATTTCATGTTTATGATATATTTGACGAAATTCTTGTCATGGCTAGTAGAGGCCAGGTTAATTCCTTCATCAAGTTTTTGCATTAGTAATCTTATCTCAGTGTTAACTATCTTTTCTGGAAGTTTAATGAAGTTGTGGGTAGTGGCCTGAGTCCTGGCCCTGAAAAAGTGGCACAGAATCTAGGGTCGCTGATATAAAACTACTTGAAAAAAGCCACAGTCACATGCATCCTTGTTGTGGGAGTGACTGGAGGGTCTCAGTCACATGCGTGGATTCTCATGGGAGGAACTAGGGTTCTAGATCAACAAAACATCAAGTTTTCTCAGAGGTTGGTCACCTGGAAGGGTCGGTTGTCTCCTTAAGGTTTTGTAGCTCATGAGGAAGGTCAGATTGGTCTTTTCTTGTCAGTTCCACTTCCTTAAATGTACTTGGGCAGCTAAATAATATCATAGTAACTTTTCGTCACATGTGTACCCCGGTGGACCAGTTAGCTTGGGTAAATGTGGGAGGACGGTGTTAGAAATGGTGACCACACATCTTTCAAACAAGTATAACAAGCATATGAAACCAATTATGCTACATATACAAATAACACGAGTTCAAATCAAGTACTGCATCACCCTTTGCAACATACCTTGCTACTCTGCAAGCATACCAACTATAGCATCATGACACCATAACATGCCATTACAACATAAACATAGTAAACATAACAATACTTATATCAATACAAGCATGTCATCAACTTTAATTTCAATTATGCATATATTCACTAACCCTTTGTCATTACCCTTTGTTGCTTCATTGCCATTAATGATAACTATGCCAACATAAAGTTACCATAGTTAGCTATTTTTGTCATGTTTCAATATGGTCATTATCAATTATAGTCAACTTTAGACTAACCATAAAAAAGTCTCCTTAACTGGAACCTAAACATAGTCAACCATCATTTACTTTTTCTCCCGATACAAATTGGCCACCAATTAACAGACTCACATTAGTAAATATGATTGATATATATTGATTAACATCATTTTCTATATTTATATATTAATCAGTAAATAAAAATAATGTTAATCAACATACATCAACAATATATATAATAATATACTAATGTAATTTTCATAATTATAACTTTTTTATTCATACTAAAACTTACACTTTCTTTTGATTTCGTCTAATTCTATTTTAAATATTTATACTTTCCTATTCATGGTTGATTTTGTTTTGCTTTCGTGGTTTACTTTATGTTCAATGTCAAGATGTTGTATTAATTTTCACAAGAATATGGCTTGTAAATGTTGGGTTGTGTTATATTCTTTCCACGACTAGCCCACGTAGTTAACCGGGGGATTAGAGAGGGAACAGAGCCCCCCCTCGTTGCGTTGATTATGTAGCGGGGGGTCACAAGGTGTTTGAGGGGTACCCGTAACCCCACTTTATGGGGTCCGAGGTAGTGCCCTGGAAAATTTTGGTTTTGGACCCTATGTTAGGTTGGGCGGACCCACCTATGGTTTTGTGCATGATTTTCGTACATGTTTTTGGATGTGATAGTTTTCGGTCCATGGTTTTCGATGCGATGGTTTTCGGTCCATGGTATTGGATGCTTCGGCATGTATAAATATGTATTGTAACATTGAAAGGAACATAATGAAAAAAATCAAGCTGGTAGTCCCGGTTTTGGGATCCAGGGGAAAATCTTTGTGTATATGTGTTTTACGTGTTATGCTATCACATTGTTTATTTTCAGTGTTTTAGAATTCATTTGCAAGTAATTTCTATACGGGGTTAAAACCTACAGTAAATTTATATGGCCTTTGAATGTAGAAATACGTTTTATTTTTGCTATGTTTAATCTTTGCAATTCTTAGTTTATATATATTTTATATATTATTCATAGATTAAGACTACTAATACATATTTACATTTATAGTTTAATGAGAATTAAAATATGGATGTTGAAAAAGTTAACGGCCCCTTTACCAAGTTACATTACTTCTTTCTATGTATAATTTTTTAACATTGCTTACGAATGGAACAGTATGCTTTTAAATTTGATTATTGGATTAGGGAGTAATTTTTTTATAATAAATAAAATAAAATAATTTTATTTTGTTTTGTAAGTTATGTGAGACTTGATATGACTGACTTGCTTAATGTTTAATTTGAGTAACTACCACTTAGAGGCATCTAAGCTTTCAAAATCATTTTGGGATCTCATTATGAGATCACACTCATCATACCTGGTCTAGTTGGATTTTGGTTGGATTTTTTCCCATGAAGCTTCTAATCAGTGATCTTTTAGCCACTAAATGTCAGGCCTTAGCATGGTTGGATTTTTTCCCATTAAGTTTATAATTAGTGACCTTTTCACCACTAAATGCTTTAAGAAAATACTTAGTCTCTATACCCATAGGTTAAATAAAATTAATACCAACATAAA